>MU775048.1:46999-75544 GCA_026770625.1 Nicotiana glauca
TCGGAATGCCTAACACCTTCTCCCGGGTTAACAGAATTCCTTATCCGAATTTCTGATTTGCGGACTGTAATACAGAGTCAATCTTTTCCTCGATTCGGGATTCAACCGGTGACTTGGAACACCATTAATCTCCCAAGTGGCGACTCTGAATCTCTTAATAAACAAATCCCGTTTCGATTGTCCTTTAATTGGAAAAACTCCCTGTATTGCGCCCTTCACGGGGTGCAGTAGGCGAAAAAGGAGGTGTGACAGCTCTGGCAACTCTGATGGGGACAAAACTCAGAACGTTTTGTTCAGGGTTCAGAATTCAAGCTTAGAATAATTGTTGTGTTTGGCTTTATCTGATTTTGCTACATGATCTGTGCTTAATGTGCTAATTGACTGCTTTTACTGCTTTGATATTCCGTGAATTGTATATAAATTGTGCCAAAACCCATCTCCTCTTTGAGTCTTCTAAATCCTGAAGAAGGGTGCACTTCATGTAGCTTCTTTTCTGTTTAGAGTCTACTCCAATTTTAGAACGAGGTTCGGATAAGTTGCTAAGCCGGTGAAGCTTCTGTATTCCCGGTACGCTGCCTCCCCCTCGGCTCGAGCTGTCCGCTCGGGTAAGCCAGGTTTTAGAACAAAAACCCAGGTTTTGAACCTAGAATAACACAGCCTCATACCGAATCCCTAGTAGGAATGCTTATTTGCATCATGTTGCATTGGACTTAGGGGACTCAACACGGGGGTTGGGTCCGTCTAGGACAGGTAACCTGAAATGAAAAAGACCATCCTGCTGCATCTTGTTTGTTTACCGCATTTATTTGCTTCAGACTTGCAGGCTGATGGGCTTCTGAAAATCGGGAATATTGGAAATTTGTGAAAAAGAGAAAAATAATAGTGTAGAGAGATAACTACTTATTTTTAGAAAAACAAACCAATACCCAAGTAGTGTCGAAACTCTGCCGAATTTTTGAGAAAATGGGAAAAGAAAGAAAGAAAGGAAGAGGAATGTTATTAGGTGATTTATTTTGATAAAATAAAAGAGTCTTGTTTTCAAATTCAGTTTATTTTCTTTGGCCCGAACTACGTTGGTTTGATTCTCACCGGATGTGAGATACGTAGACAACCCTCATCGGGTCCAACCTCCCCTTTTGCAAAAATAGCCAAAAAAATGTCAAATTTTAATTTTCATCATAAATAAGTCGGGTGATGCCGTTTTGTCAAAAATATTCGAATGTTCCCGAAAGGGGCACCGGAAGGCTGACTTTGCATAAACGGCTACCTTTGGTCATTTTTAGATTTTTGGTCGGATGACCCACACAGCCTTAAAACTTTCATCCCCGAGGCGTTGAAAGGTCGTGTTTGCAATACTGGGTCCTTTATTTTAATTCGAAAAAAATCATACATAAGTCGGGTGATGTTGTTTTTGCCGAAAATAGCTGAATGTTCCCGAAAGGGATGCTTGAAGGCTGACTTTGCATTAACAACCACCTTTAGTCATTGTTTTAGGATTCTGGCCGGTTAGCTGACGCAACCTTAAAATCTTCGTCCCCGAAGTGCTGAAAGGTCGTGTTTGCAAAACCAAGTCTTTTGTTAGTTTTAAAAAAAAATAAGAAAAAAAGAGTCAGTGGGCAAGTGAATGTCGTTGTGATTTTTGGTCAAAATAAGCCAAGCCAGCTTCAGCAATGTCTTAAACCGTTCTTGCCGATATAGCCTTAGAGAATCTTTCATTTGTCGAAAGGATATTTTCGTAAAATAACGGACAAGTTTGTAAAATAATCCTTCCCGACCTCAAAATTCATGTGAAGTTGCCATGTTTGCAAAAATAGCCATTTGGTTAGGATTGGCATATAGGGGAAGGAATCTGTTAGTCTGTTTTTTAATTTGTATTTCTTTTGATTAGAGTATGTGGGTTGTTTAATGTTCAAGTCTGTACCTCGTCTTTCACCAGAGTCTGTTAGTTCGGTCTAAGTTTGTCAGTTTTTAATCATTGTAATCAAAGTGTGTTTTACTGTGAAAAATTGAAAATTCCAAAATAAGTTTTATTACCTTGCATCGGTCGAAACTACGCACAGTCTGATTCATGCGGGGACATGATACATAGGCAATCCATAAAAGACCACCACTAAAAAGAAAAAAAACAAACAAAAAGAAAAGAAAAATAATAATAATAATAAAGGAAAGTTTGGGAAGCACAGATATAAGAAGCCGGAATGACGCACATAACTAAAGTAAATGCATGATAGAAAGGTTTAACTGCCTAGGTGCATTGCATCCCTGATGTGCGTTTACCTATCTATCAAATGCCCTAACGCTAACGTGGTGGCTTCACTTTGTTGTGCTCATATCCAGAAGGGTGGTTGGTTGTGGTTTCAAATTGGTAACTCTTCCCTGCAACACAAAAGCAAAAAACAATGGCAGAGAACAACAGAACCGAGTGGGATGGCACCAATGCCCAAAAACAGCTGTTTGAACAAGACAACGGGTTGGTAAAAGAGGTAAAAATGTTGAGACAGCATGTGGCAGACATGTATCAGGCATGGATCGTTGGGAAGGCACCCATACTGCCACTGCCTGGTTTCCCCGATGATGTCCTTACCCGAACATTGGCATCTCCAGATCACCCTAGTAGTTCCATCACTCTTCCTTCAAGTTCTGAGAAGTTGGGTACACTCCCTGACGTCCGCCTGCTCGCAAGGATTAAAGTACCAAAGTTCAAGGATTGCAAATATCTGGTCGTCCATCTAAGGGAGTACTGCAAGGAAATGGGGAATGTTGGCAAGAAAGACGATTTGTCACTGGCATACTTCCGCAGAAGCTTGACTGTGGCAGATTTCGAATGGTATGATCATTAAGATGTCAGTAAGTGGAATACATGGGATGACATGGCTCAAGACTTTGTGCGACACTTCCAGAACAATACAGACATCGTCTCAGACCACTCCTCCATATCACAGATAGAGGAGAAGCCTAAAGAAGATTTTGGGAAGTTCTGGCTCAGATGGAGTGAGCAGGTTGCTCGGGATAATCTTCCCATGAAAAGAAAAGATGTTTTTGAACCTCACCAACGACAAGGTCCATTGGTCGTCCTGGCTAAATGCCCGCAATCTCTATATCAACCCCGTGGATATCCTTGTAATTCTCCAGGCCATTACGTCTCTCTACTAGACTCCAGAAGATATACTTCACTTTTCAAGTACCCAGCTCCACACAATGCCTATCCACCTCCAAGAGCGCACAGGAACCCCATGGGTACAGGTTTCCGTTCGAGCCAAAACATCAAGAATAACAGGACGCAGAAGCCAAAGACTTTCACTCGATTGGGGGAGTCTTACACCAGTTTGTTCCATCGACTGAGGCAGCTGGGACTGATGAATCCGGTCGAAACTAAGTTGCCTAACCCTCTTCCGAGAAATCTTGATCACTCGGTGAATTGTGAATACTGTTCAGGAGCACCTGGGCACGACACGAAAAAGTGTTGGAAGTTGAAAACAGCCATTCAAGAACTTATCAACACTGGTCAAATTGAAGTTCAGACCCTAGAAGCGCCAAACATTAACCAGAATCCGTTGCCAGCTCACCATGAGACGCACATGATCGAATTGGTACACAAGGGAGGGGAACTTAAAAAGCCCTATCCGTGATAGTGAGACCATGTTCAAAGGAAAAACCAATCAGCAGAAGCTGGTGGCTAAGATGTTGTGCTTGGTAATTGGGAAGACGATCCTTTTGGTCAGCCAGAGAGGAGTTTTGGTGGTATATTTTGTCGTCATTTATGTGGTCTAGGTTATTTGCAGCGTTGTAATCTGGATATTGTCTTGTAATTCAAACCCTCTTATCCTTTCATTTTTTAACTGGTTTAGTCGTGGTGGTTTGTTTAGCATTGTCCAGGTTTGTTTCAGTTTCATGCTAGGGTCGTACTCCAGTTTGTTTTGCCTATTTTATTGTTTAAACCATTTCACTATTGTCTAATGCAAGTTCCGGTCTTTTGTTACCTCAAGTCTTCTTCTTTGCTTAGTTTTTCTTTACCCTTTTTGTTTTGTTTTTGCTCAAACGCCGATTCTAGTGACATGACATGCGCTCACAGTTTGTCCTAATCTTAAAAGTTAATCATAAAACCATTGGGAGGTGATCGAGACATTTAAAATAAATAAGAACAGTTTGAGGCCCGATCCATATGAAACTGGGGAAAGTAAAAAGAAAATCGTTAAAGGCAAGATTGGCCATGTTGACATGGGGGTCGTTCGTGATAATGAAAACGAGAGTGTTGCCCAATAGTGCTTTAAAGATATGGCGAATGTTAATCGTGTTGTTTGCCCTTGGTATGTTTTGAAGATTGGAATGACGTAGGCATTTTATTCTGCTATTCAAACACTTTATCCTTCGTCAACCCTCTGAGCTTTATTTGTTTTTTTTCATACCCCTCCTTCGAAATTAGTAGCAAAGGTTAGAAACACAAACATGAAAGATAAAGGAAAGGAAAAGAAAGCAACAATGAAAACAACAAAACAACAAAAGAGAAAAGAGAAAAAAAGAGGCTAGTAATAAGTGAAAAGGAAATCAGGTGGGAACTACGTTTGACCTGATTCCTCAAAGAGGATACATAGGCACTTTACGGCTCGGTCATAGTGTAAATAAAAATATAATAAAATCCCCAAGCAAGAAACTGGGGCAAAAGTTTGCGTTTATTGTAAAGAAAATCTAGTTCCGAAGGTTGTAATTTTGAACCCAAGTTGTTTTTATTTTGAGCCTTTGAATACCCTTTCTTTCTAGCCCCATCCAAAATCCCACGTTACGGTCCAAAGAAAGACCTTTTGACCAATCTTCAAAAGAGGCCAAGTCAGGCAAATGAGAGAGTCTTATCAGAACATAACACTCTGACCCCCAGCAGAAAAGACTCTGATCCCCAGCAGAAAAGAAATGTGAGAGAGTCTTATCGGTAACACCACAATCCCCAGCTGAACAGTAATACAAATGAGAGAGTCTTATCGGTGAAAAACTTTACGGGCACCTTAAGGCGACTGTAAGTTGAGAAAAGAGCCAAAATGAGAGAGGCTTGATAATGAAAATCCTCCGGGCACTACAAGTCGAATAAAGATTGAGAATCAGATGGGAAGTCACCAGACGAAGAGTATGAAAGACGATTAACGATGGAGGATAGGCCACATGTGCATGTCATGACCATTAGAGTTGGTATCCGCGTTTGATAGGTTTTTATTTTTAGTTTTCTTGTTAGAGGATCATCCCCTTCCTTTGTCTTTTATTCTGTTCCTTTTTATCTTTCACCTTTCATCAAAAAATTCCCCAACAGAGTCTGTTTGGTCGAAACAAGTGAGAAATGACTTCAAAATTTGCCATCAGCTTTCCAATTAGGCAAGATGGGATCTGTAATTAGAACATCCAAGTGGTATAAGTCAGGAAGGAATAAGCGTGAGGCCAGTATCACGATATCCCCAGCAAGATGAGATTGACAAATGGACGGACCAGTGTCAAGAAGGATAATCCTCCGCAGAAATCAAAGGTTATAGACCTCAAGTCCAAAGCCAGTAGACGAATCAAGAAAGAACAACGCGGAGAGTGATGGACGTAATTTGGAAAATTCATACGAGACTCAAAGGTCGGGGAAATGCCAGTTCCCGAGCTATACCACAAAAAAAGAAGAGGGATATCCCCAGCCGAAAAGGTATTTTCAGTGACATGGATGAACGAAGAAAGTGGTTCATCAGTAAAATATGCAAGATCCTCTAGTGGAGTCAACTATTATAGGAAATGTGGGAGGGTCAGATAATAGGATAAAAGTGGAAAACAACGGTGAGAGGTTTGTAAATAAGGAGTCGTCAAGAAGGGCGAAAGTTGTCAGCCAAGTTTCAAGGACAGCGCGGAGCATGGGAAAGAGAAGAAGAAAACCACCAGAGCAGGAGTATCACAACCAACCACCATGTTTTAAACTGACCAAACTTTTCTATGATGTGAAACAGGGACGGGAAATGTCATTGATGGCAGAGAGGCATGATACAAGGAAGATTATCAAACTGGGGCAGAAAATTTTTCTTTCATTTCAAAAATTTTCCTAAAGTCAGGTACCCACTTTAGGAAGAAGGAAGTTGTATCCCCAGCAGACAAAACAAAAGGGTGCAACTTGTGTTCAGCAAAAAGCAAAAAGCCAGTGTCATCCCCCGCAGTTTTCAGAAGAATAAATCACCGGTTTTGAAGGAACGAAAATCCCCCAGCAGTGTTATCTTCAACAGCGTTATCCCTAGCTGATAACATTTTTATCCCCAGCAGTGTTGAGAGAAAATAAAGTTTTGAAGGAAGTAGTTTTTTAAAAAAAAAAGAAGAAGAAGGGGAAGAAAGGAGATTTCCCCAGTAGTATTATCCCCAGCAGGTAAGTAAATAATTTCCCAACAGTGTTATCCCCAGCAGTTTCGAGGGAAGACAACACGAGTTTTAAGGGAAGTAGTTCTAAAAGAAGGTACTTCAAGTAGAAGGAAAATGGTTCAGGAGGCAAGGGGAACAATGGCAACATGAGTGCAGTTTTAAAGTTGTTGAAGTTGGGAGACCGCCCGTAGAACAGAGGCATTACTGTTTTAAGTTGTTGAAGTCGGGTGAAGCAGAGCGGGGAAAGGAAGAAATCATCCCCAGTGAGAATATCACAACCGACCACCACTTTCAAAAACTGACAAATTTTTCTTTTTATATAACAGGAAACAAAGCAGCCCATGGAAATTGAAAAAAAAAAAAGAAGAAGAAAAAAGAAAAGAAAAGAACAAAAGAGCCGACAAAGGGAAGTTTCTCAAATCTTTACCTTTTATTTATCTTGCTATTGTGTAAAAAACCTTAGTCTGATAAAATTTTCTCCTAAGATAAAAAATCTTAGTCCGATGGAATTTTCTCCTAAGATATCAAATCTTAGTCCAATGAATGTTTCTCCTAAGATCACAACAAAATGGACCTAGTCTGACGAATTATCTCCAAGAGTCAAAAATCTTAGTATGTTGAAACTTTCACCTAAGATGAAAATCTTAGTCTGATGAATTTTTCACCTAAGATAAAGATAAAATCTTAGTCTGTTGAAACTTTCACCTAAGATGAAAATCTTAGTCTGATGAATTTTTCACCTAAGATAAAGATAAAATCTTAGTCTGTTGAAATTTTCTCCTAAGATATCAAATCTTAATCTAATGAATCTTTCACCTAAGATAAAGATAAAAGCTTAGTCTGTTGAAACTTTCACCTAAGATGAAAATCTTAGTCTGATGAATTTTTTACCTAAGATAAAGATAAAATCTTAGTCTGTTGAAACTTTCACCTAAGATAAAAATCTTAGTCTGATGAATTTTTCACCTAAGATAAAAATCTTAGTCTGATGAATTTTTCACCTAAGATAACAAAAGGGGAATGATATTTATTTTCAAGATGTTGTTTGAAGTCGGGAGCCCGCCCGTATAACAGAGGAATACATTTCAGTCTTTACATTTCAAGTTTTGAAGTCGGGAGCCCGCCCGTATAACAGAGGAATACATTTCAGTCTTTACATTTCAGTCTTTACATTTCAAGTCTTGAAGTCAGTAACTCACCAGAAGGCAGAAGGTTACAACAGAAAATCCCCCGCATAAATCCAAATTCAGAAATCAGAAGGAAGGCAGCAATGGTCAGTTCAAGCTTCGAAGGAACATTAATTCGAAGATCACAAGAAGGAAATAAGCAGTTCAAGTTCGGCAATCAAGAGAAGCCGACGATCCAAGTCAAAAGGAAGATACATTCGAAGAAGCACAAGCCAACAAGAATACAGGGCGACAAGAGTAAGCCTAAAGATTTAGATAAGATCTTGTAACTCATAGACTATAATTTAGTATAGCTTCTTATTTTATTCTAGCAAGGTGTAATAAGGAGGTCAGTAAGCAGTAGCAGCAGCAGCAACAGTAGTAACAGTAAAACCACAGTTCCACGGTAGTCCCAGCAACCAAAACTTCCCGAACTACATTGACCTGATTCCCTTATAGACAGGGATATGTAGGACACCTTTTGAAGCAAAGGTTCGGTCATATCTTTCCAAAAAAAAAATGCTTCACACGGAGTACTCAAATGGGCAAAAATCGCTCGCTCACTTTAACTTTGCACGAAAACTCTTCGTGTTTTCGGACAAAGAGGGACAGCTGTAAGCACGTGATTTTTTCCCTATATGATAATTACTCCCAAAAATTCCAAGTAAAATAGTTTTGTGTTGTGTGTGATTTTTATGGATTTTTGTGTTATTTTTCTTTCATTGTTTGCATTTGTCTGTGCGTAATTATTTGTTAAAATTAATGAAAATACAAAATATGTCGCATGTGCATTTAGGATTTATTAGAAGTGATTAAGTTATTTTACAAAAATTTAAAATCACAAAAAAGATATGTACTTTGCATTTTTAGCATTTAATGTTAAATTGTGTGATTTATAATTATGTGTGTTGATTGTTATTAGGAATTAATTAGTATCCTTAATTTGATTTATAATTTATTTTAGAATTTTAGTTTTATTAGGAAAATAAAAGAAAAGGAAAGAAAACAAAAATAAGAATAAAATCGGACTGGACCAGGCCCAAAGGCACCAAAACAGCCCAGTCCAAACACCCCTTACCCGATCCTATTAAGCTGGCAATACGACCGTCCAAACGACGTCGTTTCTACCACACCCAATCTGGGCCGTTGATCTCGCTTGATCAACGGTCCAGGCAACTCCTTTCACAAAAGAAAACGACATCGTATTGGATCCAAACGAAGCGTTTCATTGCCAATCGATCACGGACGTTCATCCAAAACCATCCAACGGCTCACATCCCATCTCCCTTACCCGCCTAAATGACCCGACCCACTCCCACACCCAGTCCACCCCCATCATCCCCCAAACGATGCCGTTCCCTTGTTAGTGATCAATCCAGGCCATTGATCTCATCAGATCAAACGGCCAGGATACGTTTCCCCCTCAGGTATATAAACCTAATCTCTTACCCAGCCCTCTCCCCCCCCAAATCAAACCCCCCGTTGCCCTTTCGTCTTTAAGCTCAGAGACCAGATGGTAACGCCACCTCCTACCACTATGCTCCGTCTACCGGAAATCACCTCACGGCGGTTTCGGTGGGCCAAACGGCCCCATTTTTACACCATAGCTTCTCCACAACATCCTCTTTCCAAACCCCATACCAGCTTCCCTCGAATCCCAGTTGGTGTCTTCGAATCTTCAATTGAAGATCAGCCCAAAAACCCTAGCTTGTCTGTTTGACCCCAAATTAACATCATACCACCACTGGACTTCCCTCACCACTAGAACACCGTTGGTTTTCTTCGAATCACTCCATAACTCCTCGAATATCAATTTGACCATATGAACCCTAGCATCGCCACAAAATCCCAAGGTGGCGGCGCTGACTCCAAACCTTCCCAAAACTAACAAACCAATGATCCCAGTGACACCCTCATCCTGAATCTCAAGGCAAAACCCCTCAAACTCTACCGGGTCTTTGCGGACATTAGACCTAGGGTCCTTCTGTCCAAATTTCCAGGACCAGTTTGTTCGGATGGGTCTTTAAATGAGGCTATGGGTTTGTTCTGGACAAGGACAAATACGTAACACCATATGAAGACCCCATTTGAAGGCGGGCAAGCTTTGATTGTTAAAATTGAGCTTTAAAATCAATAAGTCTCTTATCATTTTTGTGGCTTCCTTTGTTCTCTTAAATTTTGGTTCCTTTTAACGGCTAGTCAATATATTTTTATTTCCTGTGTTAGTTCGTTTTTTTTGGTTGGGTTGAGTTCTATCTGATTCGTCATCTTTATTTCTATTATTAAGTGTTCACATGTCAATTTAGTTAATTCAAAAAAGTAAGTTGGTGGTTTAATCGGATTTTGTGGTAATTCCGATTCAAGTTGTGTATGTCTGTTCTTCCTCTGATAAGAATAATTTAATAGTTTGAATTCTTCAGGTTTTGGGTTGATTAGTTTCTCATGTAGTTTGATTTTGTGTGAGTTGAATCTGTATTTGTTCAGTAGTTGCGCAGAGGGTATTTAAATTGGTAGTTGTTCAAAGTTAGCTAAGCCATGGTTCTCAAGCTCTATAATGCAAAGTTTTATTCCTGAAGATCTTTTCCTGTTTTAAATAGTTTAGCTAGATTGTTCACAGCTGAGTAAGGTTGAGCTCTAGTTAGTCAACTGTTGGGGGGATTGGTTATAGTTGATTGAGGTAGGATAGTAAGTTGCAGAGATTCTAGGGGTAATCTGGGAATTGAAAACTTGAAGAATTGTTTAATTTGAGTGTTTTTTCCACTAAGTACTAATAAACATTAAACTAATGTTTGTTTAATAGTTAGTGGGGAACAAGGCATAATGGTATGGGAGGTTCAAGAGAAATGATTAAACAAATGGGCAACCCATAACTTTGAATTAAAAAATGACACAAGACACTTGATAATGGGCTGTAAGAGAATATCATGGGCAAGGATGGTGTGGGTAATAGTTTGAGTGTCCTAAGAGCTGTAGAGGAGTGCTGGATTGAGGATATAAATAGAGGCATTAGGACAGAGTTGATGGGGGCCATTTTTTTGAGAGCTGGAAAACACTTTCTGAAAATACTAAGGGTCTGACTTTTAGAATCAGTTTAAAAGAAAAAGAAAGCTAGGCATTCATATGATCTGAGAGTATTTCCTGCACTGTTTCATTGAAAACCTGAAGTGAGATTCCTAGTCGTCAGCTACTGAGTCCTAGTTTCTAGTTCAGTTATGTTTAATGAAGTGTTTGAGGTTCACTGGTTGATTTCCTGTTGATTTTGGCGTTCAATGGATTGCTAGTGCTTATTTGTTGTTGTGTTTTGTTTCACAACTATTTCTGGGCTGCGTTCGAGTTTATTCTGGTTTAAAATTGGGTTTTTGAGCTGTTCTGAATTCTCTTGCTGCTGTTGTTGTGTTGCTATTGCTGACCATTCCTCCTTTTCTATTTTCCATTATCCAGGTACATATTTATGAGCTCACTTTGATGTAACTGGGAAGAGAAGTCGAAATGAAAAATGTTCCCAGATTCATGTTTATTGATAGGCTGTCTATTGTTTAATTTGATATATTGTAGTTAAGTAAATGTAGTTGATGCCAATTCTTTGTTTTATGTCATATGGATAATAGACATACGCATAGACCCTTATGGACTATTGATCTATTTTAGTTCACTCTCACAAGTATGAGAACTCTATAGTTGGTAACTCTCGGCTTAACTTGTGTTACTAGTGTAATGTAATGTAGTTTAGTGCTTCAGTAAGGATAAGGACTAGTTTACAGTTCAGCATGTTATTTCAATGTTCCCAATTATAAGATCGCTAGTCATGTGAATGAATAATGTTAATTGGATTAAGGTTAGTAGTTATCGAATGTTAGTGATTAACGTTAGTTTTAAGTTCAACAGTTGTAAAAACTTGGTCCAAGTGGTTCTGAAGTCATGTAGTTAATCCCAATAGCTAAATTAGTTTGAGAATAGTTAATTTGTCTTGGTAATATTATTGTAAATCTCATGTTTTATTTATAATCTCCACTTTAGTAACATTCACTGGTAGAACAAGAATCAAAACAATCTCCCTCTACACAAGTTCGATTGCAATTTTCCGTTTACGCTTGTTTTATTCTAATAACTAATAAGTTAAGGCCTTTTCAAGCATGTTAATTAATTAGGCTTCCTTTTTAGAGATAAAATAATTAGAAAAACCATAATCGCTTTAGGATCGGCCTTTAAATAAAATATAAGATGAGCCTCGCCAAATAAAACACATAGATTACGGGGCCCTCGTTAAATGTATATTAAATTGCTTAGACTTCGGGATGGGCCGTTTAGCGAATTTCACGGCTTTCCCCGAAAATAATAACGCGTCAGAGGCGCGATTTTAATAATTTTTAACTTCTTAATCTCGGGTGTGCATTTCATGTGACCCAAATCCAAGTCCTAAAACGTTAGATAAAATATGTTTCGGATTGCGGGTGCATTTCATGTGACGCAATCCAAAGACATGTTTTAAACAACGTTCAGTTTTCCTTAAAATGAATAAAAGCAGTTAAAAGTTAAAATTTGCGCATAGGTTCATGATCTACTAAAATCAGATAAATAAGCCGAATATGACAGTTGAGCGACCGTGTTAGGACCACGGAACACGGGAATGCCTAACACCTTCTCCCGGGTTAACAGAATTCCTTATCCGAATTTCTGGTTCGCAGACTGTAATACAGAGTCAATCTTTTCCTCGATTCGAGATTCAACCGGTAACTTGGGACACCATTAATCTCCTAAGTGGCGACTCCGAATCTCTTAATAAATGAATCCTGTTTCGATTGTCCTTTAATTGGAAAAACTCCCTGTATTGCGCCCTTCACGGGACGCAGTAGGCGAAAAAGGAGGTGTGACAGTATCCCGAGGATCTCTTGGTATCCTCACTTCAGTTCAAACCAACCATATGTACAGGGGCATCTCCCGGGATGTCGTCCCGTAGTCCCAAAGTAAAGCACACAACAATATCACAAGGAATTATCCATTTAACTTAACTTAATACCAAGGTAAAACAGGAGATTCTAACCTAACATGCTTCATGTAACACAATTAAGGCAGTTTAGGTAAATAAAACAAGTAAGTCAATTAGACATGCTTCTCTAAGCTAACAACATGATTAAATTGCAAGTAGTAATAATAGGAGAAAAAAAACAAAATCTTAATTACTTAATGAAAATTGAATTTTCAATAATTAGCACAAGCACGCACTCGTTACCTCATATACAAGGCATTTCAATTAACAATTACACCAAATTCTAAGGAGAAGGTTCCCCATACAAGGTTAGGCAAGCCACATACCTCGAACCAGCTCAAAATCAACCCGAAACCACATTTTTGCCATAAGTACTCGACTCCAAATGTCCCAAATATACTCAATTCAATTGCATAATATAAATATCACTTCAAGTAACTGATTCTACAAATAAATTCTAAGCTAAAACGTGGAATTAGGTTAAATAACCAAAATATCCCTCGGGCCCACATCTTGGAATCGGGTAGAATTTATATTTTTAGAATCCCCATACTCTCACGAGTTCGTACATATAAAAATTATCCAAATCCAAGGTCAAATCCCACATCAAAATTCAAATTATAGGACTAAGTACTTTCTTCCAATCATTTCCCAAATTTCCACCTCCAATCTAAAATTATATGACAAAACTAGCGATAGACTAATGGAATATAACTAGAAAGGGATAAAGAATTGTTACACAATAGTTTCCTCTTCAACTTCCTCCCAAAATCGCCCTCTCCCGAGCTCCAATTTGATTTTTTCAAGTTTTGAAACTAAACCCTCGAAATCCCTATTTTCTGTCCAGCAATTCTGCGGAAAAAATGACCACACATGCGACACTCATTAAAGTCCCAAAACCGGCACCTGTGACTTACTCACCGCATTTGCGGTAACGCAGGTGGTTGAAACCTTACGCACCTGCGGCTCCTTGCTTTTCCTTAGATGGCCGCTTCTGCTGCTAAATTCTGCATCTGCGGCCTCTCAACCGCAGATGCGATTTTGATAGCAGCCCAAAGAACTTTAACTACAACCTCTGAGTTCCAACTTCCCATTAACCATATGAAATCATCCCGAGGCCCCCGAGACCTCCACCAAAAATACAAACAAGTCATATACCACTATCCAAACTTATATCAGTTTTTAAAATACCTAAAACAACATCGAAACACCAATTTAACATCGTATTCAAGCCTAAAAACTTTAAAAAACTCAAAATTTATGCTTTCGATCAAAAAGTCTATCAAACTTTGTCTGAAGGACCTGAAATTTTGCACATACGACACATTCAATCTTACGTACTCCAATTACCGGAATTCCATTCTGACCCTCGGATCAAAATCTCACTATCGAACCAGAAACTTCAATCTTTCAACGTTCGGCATTTTATGCCTATATTAGCTACGGAGCTCCAAAATACAATCTAAACATGCTCCTAAACCCGAAATTTACCCAACGGACTAACGGAACCATCAAAATTCAATTCCAAGACTGTCTTCATACTGTTCCGACTATGGTCAAATTTCCAAAACTTAAGCTCTCATTTAGAGACTAAGTTTCCCAAAACTCTCCAAAATTCCAAATAATTCCTACCAACAACTCACCATAGCAGAAACAAACATAGGAAAAGCAGTTAATAGGGGATCGGGGTGTAAATTCTAAAAACGACCCACCGGGTCGTTACAAAATATCCTACAGATTTCATGTGACATTTGGTTGGAAGTCGTGAGATACAATATGTACTTGTAGAAGTGGCTGTTGTATAGTATTTGAATTAACACAGTTATAGCTACTAAACTTCCTCTATTTCTTGATTTCAGTTATAGTTGTTTATCGAGGCTAATGCGCATAATTTTCTGTCACCTATTTGGAAGATTCAATAATATCATGTAAGCATAATCTAGTATCCATGTATAAGTAAACGAACTTGGCAACTATAATATTTACTACTGAACTTGGCATGCAACTTCTATTTACTTCTCTAAGATAATACTCTACTTTTGAATATTTTTCGTTTCTTCTCTATCATAACAAAGAAGAAAACTCTCTTTAATTGTTTGCACATGCAGTTTGTTCGGGTATTGATATATCTAGTTGTTTCTGCTTATAGATGTTAGGTGAGGGAGTTGGATGACAAAGAATCTGACAATGATGGAATCTTTGAGATGTTTTTTCACATTATGTTTTATCTTTTGACACTAATATTTTATAATTTCAGGCCATACGCTTTGATATTTGATAACTTAGTGGGTAGAAGATTTCAAAATGATAAAAGTTGCAAAATTATTTGAAGATCATCGTTCGTCTGGATTACTTATATAATGACATTAGGTATTTTGTTCAAACAATATAAGTTTTTTGTTAAGTTAATGTGACATTAATATTTTTTATTAGTACTTTCTTTTGCTTATTAGATTTAATGAGATATATTATAATTTTTTTGAATTAATATTAATATAATTTATTATTTGGGTCATATTCTGGAAGAATGTAGTAACTATTATTAATATTGGCTAAACTATTATTGTTATCGCTTGTGACTTTTAGTGCTAAATTAGTTGGATATATTAGCTATAAAAATGGACGATATTAGGGAAAATAGGATGTTTTCATAAGGGATATTGCAACTAGTATAATTGCTGGAAAACCATTACCAATAAAAAGATATTGACTTATAGCGGTAATTTATTTAGATATATTAGCCATTAAAACGGACGCTAAAAGAGCACACTAAGATGTTTTCGGAAGGGATACTATGGCCGTTTTAATTACCACAAAATAATTGTCATTAGAGATGAGAAATTTTAGCGCTAATTATTTTAAATTTAGCGGCTACAGAAATGGATACTAAATGAGTATAATTGTCCATTTTGGATTGGATTTAGTAGCCATTATAATTCCTGTAAATAACTACCGTTAAAGAAAATAATTTTTAGCAACAACTTGAAGACCTTTCTTGATAAATAGTTCAAAATCAAATACCTACGGAGGCTTCAGTGCTTATTTGGCTTAGAAGTTCTTGACAAGCTCGATGGGGTTATCGTCTCTCAAAGCATGTTTGCCTTAGACCGTTAAAGGAGTATGACGGCTTTGCCTATAGCATCCTATCTTCTCCCCTTGATCCTTCCCTGAAATTACAAGTCAATGAAGACACTCTTCTACCAGATCCCACATATTACAGAAAACTAGTGGGCAAGCTAAACTTCATAACCAATACCAGACTTGGTATAGCATACAGTGTACATTTCCTTAGTCAATTTATGCGAGCACTTAGAGACACACACTTAACTGCAGCTTTCCATCTTCTCAGATATCTGATGAAGGATCCCACACTAGGGATATTCTTCTCCAATAGTACTGATTGTTCCATTTCTGCATATTGTGACTCTGATTGGGCAGCAGGAAATCAGTTACTGGCTATATTGTTCTAGTGTGAGATAGCCCCATTAGCTGGAAGTCAAAGAAACAAGAGACCATCTCATTGTCTTCAACTGAAGCTAAATACATGTCTCTTAGGAAAGTTGTTTAGGAACTAGTGTGGCTAAACATGTTATTTGAAGAACTTATCATCCCACAATCTAGTCCTATTAATGTCTTCTATGATGTCCAATCTGCCATCCATATTGCTCACAACCCTGTATTCCATGAGCGGACCAAACATATTGAAGTAGATTGCCATTTTTTCAGACTAAACTCTAGGAAGGTCTAATTTCTCTCCATCATGCAGCTACTATTGATCAGTTGGCTGATATCCTTACCAAAGCTCTCACAGGCGTGAAACACACTGCTGTTCTTGGCAAGTTGGCTGTGAGATCCTCCCATCCAACTTGCGGGGGGATATTGAGACTTAATTATTAATATATTGTTCCAATTCCAATTTGTAATGTGCCGAGTCAACCTGTAACTATACACTGTTAGTTAGTTGTAGTAGTTATATAGTTAGTTTAGTTGTATTTTTGTACAGCTATTATACGTGTACATATATACAAAATTCTGCAATAATGAGAAGCAGTAGAGTTTCATTTTACAATCAAGTCTTTTATTTCTCTCTCTCTCTCTCTCTCTCTACTCTCTTAGAATTATCGAGAATCTCCATTGAAGCTGCTGTATCAGCTTGCTTTCTTCATTATTGGCCTCTGACATGGAAACTTTGGAAGGAGGTTAGCAATGTGTTTGGCAGCTCAATATACTTTAAATAGTTGCAAATAAGGCTTTCTTTGTTAGTGCCTCTTTCTCCAATATAGTTGTTTTGTTTTTTGTCATGGCAACTAGCTAAGTTCAATTCTTTCATCATTGGTGAGCCACAAAAGTTGCAATTGTGATCCCTCCCTATAAGAGCCTCTTTCAAACCCTTTTCTTGAAAAACCAAGCCCCACTCCTCCAATTGAAATGGTAAAAAGGGAGGAACCTTTGTCCATAAATGGATATGATCATTCTAATGCTACAAGAATGAAGACATGTAGTAGCTGGAAAAATTTAATTCATGGATTCACTCCAGTATAGCCCTGTCAAGTTAAAGAAAATTATCAGATCCCCTAAAACATAATTGTATTGGTCAGAAATTTGACCAAGTGACCGTTGTGGTATCGACCCCGACTCAAGTGTTCCCCAAAGCAATGGCTAAGGAACCTGACCTTGTCCAAACCGCACCAATTATGAAGCTAGCATTTGGGTCGCCCCCCCCCCCCATAAGGGGAGCATCGCCCCTTCGACCTGGTCGACCGAGAGAGGGCCCGATGGGCGTGAGGCCCCCAACTATAAATAGGGAAGAAAAGAGTTATTTTAGGGGGGGCTTCTCCAGATGTTTTCTGGATTCTGGACTTTCTCCATTCTCTCTATCTCTCTCCCAAAAAGGAAACGAATATCTTTCCATTCCCTGAACCTTTCCAAGGAAAGGCATGACCGATCTAGAAGATGAGAAACAAATTATAAATTCCTTGAACCTTTCCAAGGAGAGGCAGGACTGATCTACAAGATGAGAAACAAACTACAAATTCCCTTAACCTTTCCAAGGAGAGGCGGGAGCGACCTAGAAGATGAGAAACAAACTACAAATTCCCTGAACCTTTCCAAGGAGAGGCAGGACTAACCTAGAAGATGAGAAACAAACTACAAATTCCCTGAACCTTTCCAAGGAGAGGCAGGACGATCTAGAAGATGAGAAACAAACGACAAATTCCCTGAACCTTCTCGAGGGGAGGCAGGACCAGTTTTCATGATCAATAAAGTCTCCTAAATGTTACCTCTATAGAATCTACTCTCTTGTTTCTTTAATCCTTTATTCGCCGTTGATTATGGTTGGCTATGATTTACCCATTTTCATACATTTGATAGATTTTCTTAAATATTGTTCGATAACATTTTAAGTCAAACAATTTGGCACCGTCTGTGGGAATTTCCTAGAGAAAACTCTTAGTTCCTCCCGAATAAAAGGAAAAGCATCAAGAGGATACCTCGATTCAAACCAGAATTGACGGAAATGTGCCAAACATGGAAGATAGAGAAGCCATCCATCATTGTAACTCTCACTCATCTTTCCCGCTGCATCAGGCCGAAAACTGGCGCAAAAGCAGCGCAAACGAGACATCGAAAACAAACCTGGAACAATTTGAATGTCACGATCAAGAAGATGAGCGTAACGTGAATGCAACACATGATGCAGGCTAAGTACCTTCGCCATCAAAACAGTACAGTTCGACCTTGCTCGAACTGGGACTCTGGTTAAATGCCTTCTCCATCAAAACAGTACAATTCGACCTCGCTCGAACTGGAACTCAGGCTAAGTGCCTTTACCATCAAAATAGTATTGTTTGACCTCGCTCGAATTGGGACTCAGGCTAAGTGCCTTCGCCATCAAAATAGTATAGTTCGACCTCCCTCGAACTGGGACTCAGGCTAAGTGCCTTCGCCATCAAAATAGTAGAGTTCGATCTCGCTCGAACTGGGACTCAGGCTAAGTGCTTTCGCTATCAAAATAGTACTGTTTGACCTTGCTCAAACTGTGACTCAGGCTAAGTGCCCTCGCCATCAAAATAGTACAGTTCAACCTCACTCGAACTGGGACTCAGATAAGTGCCTTCGCCATCAACACAGCACCGATCGAGCTCGCTTGAACTGGGACTCAAGCTAAGTGCCTTCGCCATTAAAATAGTACAGTTCGACCTCGCTCGAACTGGGACTCAGGCTAAGTGCCTTCGCCATCAAAATAGTACAGTTCGACCTCGCTCGAACTGGGACTCAGGCTAAGTGCCTTCGTCATCAAAATAGTACCTTTCGACCTCGCTCGAACTAGGACTCTGGCTAAGTGCCTTCGCCATCAAAATAATACAGTTCGACCTCGCTTGAACTGGGACTCAGGCTAAGTGCCTTCGTCATCAAAATAGTACCTTTCGACCTCGCTCGAACTAGGACTCTGGCTAAGTGCCTTCGCCATCAAAATAATACAGTTCGACCTCGCTTGAACTGGGACTCAGGCTAAGTGCCTTCGTCATCAAAATAGTACCTTTCGACCTCGCTCGAACTAGGACTCTGGCTAAGTGCCTTCGCCATCAAAATAATACAGTTCGACCTCGCTTGAACTGGGACTCAGGCTAAGTGCCTTCGTCATCAAAATAGTACCTTTCGACCTCGCTCGAACTAGGACTCTGGCTAAGTGCCTTCGCCATCAAAATAATACAGTTCGACCTCGCTTGAACTGGGACTCAGGCTAAGTGCCTTCGTCATCAAAATAGTACCTTTCGACCTCGCTCGAACTAGGACTCTGGCTAAGTGCCTTCGCCATCAAAATAATACAGTTCGACCTCGCTTGAACTGGGACTCAGGCTAAGTGCCTTCGTCATCAAAATAGTACCTTTCGACCTCGCTCGAACTAGGACTCTGGCTAAGTGCCTTCGCCATCAAAATAATACAGTTCGACCTCGCTTGAACTGGGACTCAGGCTAAGTGCCTTCGTCATCAAAATAGTACCTTTCGACCTCGCTCGAACTAGGACTCTGGCTAAGTGCCTTCGCCATCAAAATAATACAGTTCGACCTCGCTTGAACTGGGACTCAGGCTAAGTGCCTTCGTCATCAAAATAGTACCTTTCGACCTCGCTCGAACTAGGACTCTGGCTAAGTGCCTTCGCCATCAAAATAATACAGTTCGACCTCGCTTGAACTGGGACTCAGGCTAAGTGCCTTCGTCATCAAAATAGTACCTTTCGACCTCGCTCGAACTAGGACTCTGGCTAAGTGCCTTCGCCATCAAAATAATACAGTTCGACCTCGCTTGAACTGGGACTCAGGCTAAGTGCCTTCGTCATCAAAATAGTACCTTTCGACCTCGCTCGAACTAGGACTCTGGCTAAGTGCCTTCGCCATCAAAATAATACAGTTCGACCTCGCTTGAACTGGGACTCAGGCTAAGTGCCTTCGTCATCAAAATAGTACCTTTCGACCTCGCTCGAACTAGGACTCTGGCTAAGTGCCTTCGCCATCAAAATAGTACAGTTCGACCTCGCTCGAACTGGGACTCAGGCTAAGTGCCTTCGCCATCAAAATAGTACAGTTCGACCTCGCTTGAACTGGGACTCAGGCTAAGTGCCTTCGCCATCAAAATAGTACCTTTCGACCTCGCTCGAACTAGGACTCTGGCTAAGTGCCTTCGCCATCAAAATAGTACTGTTCAACCTCTCTCGAACTGGGACTCAGGCTAAGTGCCTTCGCCATCAAAATAGTACCGTTCGACCTCGCTCGAACTAGGACTCGGGATGTGCCTTCATCATCGAAACAGTACCGTTTGACCTCGCTCGAACTGGGACTCAGGCTAAGTGCCTTCGCAATCAAAATAGTATAGTTCGACCTCACTCGAACATGGACCCAGGCTAAGTGCCTTCGCTACCAAAACAATACAGTTCGACATCGCTCAAACTGGGACTCAGGCTAAGTGCCTTCGCCATCAAAACAATACAGTTCGACCTTGCTCGAACTGGGACTCACGCTAAGTGCCTTCGCTATCAAAATAGTACTTTCGACCTCGCTCGAAATGGGACTCAAGCTGTGCCTTTGTCATCGAAACAGTACCGTTCAACCTCGCTCAAATTGGGACTCAGGCTAAGTGCCTTCACCATCAAAACAATACAGTTCGACCTCGCTTGAACTGGGACCCAGGCTAAGTGCCTTCGCCACCAAAACAACACAGTTCGACCTCGCTCGAACTAGGACTCAGGACAACTCCTTCACAATCAAAACAGTACATTTCGATCTCACTCGAACTAGGATCTACGCTAAGTGCCTTCGCCACCAAAGCAGTACAGTTCAACCTCGCTCGAATGGGACTCAGGCCAAGTGCCTTCACCATCAAAACAGTACCGTTCGAACTCATTCAAACTGGGACTCAGGCTAAGTTTCTTCACCATCAAAACAGTACAGTTCGACCTCGCTCGAACTGGGACTCAGTCCAAGTGCCTTCGCCATCAAAGCAGTACGGTTCGACCTCGCTCGAACTGGGACCTAGGCTAAGTGCCTTCGCCACCAAAATAGCATAGTGCGACCTAGCTCGAACTGGGACTCAGGCCAAGTGCCTTCGCTATCAAAACAGTACCATTCGACCTCGCTCGAACTGGGACTTAGGCTAATTTCCTTCGCCATCAAAACAGTACAGTTCGACCTCGCTCGAACTGGGACTCAGGCTAAGTGCCTTCGCCATCAAAATAGTACCATTTGACCTCGCTCGAACTGTGACTCACGCTAAGTGCCTTCACCATCAAAATAGTGCAGTTCGACCTTACTCGAACTGGGACTCAAGCTAAGTGCCTTTGCTATCAAAACAGTACCGTTCGACCTCACTCGAATTGGGACTCAAGCTGTGCCTTCGTCATCGAAACAATATTGTTCGACCTCGCTTGATCTAGGACTTAGGCTAAGTGCCTTCGCCATCAAAACAATACAGTTCGACCTCGCTCAAACTAGGACTCAGGCCAAGTGCTTTCGCCATCAAAATAGTACCGTTCGACCTCGCTCGAACTGGGATTCAGGCTAAGTGCCTTCGCCCTCAAAATAGTACAGTTCGACCTCGCTCGAACTGGGACTCGGGCTAAGTGCCTTTGTTATCGAAATAGTACAGTTTGACCTCTCTCAAACTGGGACTCAAGCTAAGTGCCTTCGTCATCAAAAAGTACCGTTCGACCTCACTCGAACTGGGACTCAGGCCAAGTGCCTTCGCCATCAAAACACTGCAGTTCGACCTCGCTCGAACTGGGATTTAGGCTAAGTGCCTTCACCACCGGAACAGTACTGTTCAACCTCGCTCGAACTAGGACTCAGGCTAAGTGCCTTCGCCATCGAAATAATGTAGATCAACCTCGCTCGAACTAGGACTCAGGCAAAACACCTTCGCCATCAAGGCATTATAACTCGGTCTCACTCGGACAAAGACAACCGTCTACTGCCCACTACCAAATCGCAAATCGATAAACAACACGCCATCACTAAGAAAATAGCAAAAAAAAGAATCTTTTATTAATCGAACCAGAAATGCGGGCCAACACCGCTTACATACGGTCTAAGACGGCCGAAGAGAAAAAAAAGGAAATACGAAACAAACAAACGCCCATCGGCGTAACCAAAGGAAAGATCAACACAACGGAATTTTTTTTTAATCGGCGCCAGCACCTCCATCATCGTCTTCACCTCCATCAAGGCCATCTCCATCGCCACCACGAGCACCATCATCGGTCTCATGCGTCCCCACGTCATATCTGCAGCTGGCTCTGGCTTCGTGAGCTTTTTGACGTGCCACCTCAATAGCCCCCTCAGACACCACGCCCTCCTCCAACAGGGTCTTAAAAATGTCAAGCTAGGCATCGGCATAAACCCAAAGATCATGAGTTTGGGGGGGAACGGCAGCACGAGCCGGCCCAGCCAAGGTCCTCAGGCGAAGTTCTCTTCCTCCAAAATAGCAACCCGATCCGACAAATCCTGGGCCTCCTGATCAATCTTGCCGATTCGCTTCTCAAGCCTCGCCTCCCTAAGGGCCGTAGCCTCACCCTCCGACTCTCATTGAGACTCCTGGACACGAACCGCTGCCTTGAAGGCCACCGCCCTTGTTGATGCGTCCCTCTCTGCACTCTCCAGGACGGCGACCTGACCCGCCAGGGCAGCCAGCTTTGCTCCACACTCGGCCTCAATTTCCACAATTCTGGCCCGGCTTTGCTCCATTTCCAGCTTTAGTTCCCGCACCTTGCATTCCAGATACTCGCACTCGGTAGCAACACCCCTCCCCACTTCGAGCTCCCCGTCCTTGAGACAAAAGTCGCTCCTCAAGCTCACTCCTGCTGTGCAACACTTGCAATAGCTCATGGTGCTTCCACTCCAACTCCTCGCCCAACGCCTGGGAGCGAGGATCATTCCTCAACCGCTCATGTAGCTCGCGGCACCTATCATGGTAACGACGGTACTTCCCCCACATCTATAAAAAGATCCTCGACCGAACGTTGGCCCTGCGGATGCTCTCTATTTCTAGTATATACGAGTGTAAAACATAAAGAATAGTTAGAAACGTCTGCCCCACACTAAAGAGTTGATATATTAGAAGTCTATGTATAGCGTACCCGCAAGCCCATCACGGCCACCTCTTCCATCGCGGCGACATCCGGAACCTCCCTTAGGGACTCATTCTCAGCCCTGGAACACAGCTGGCTAAACTTCTCCACCAACTCACCCCTCTAGGCCAACAAGTTCATATCTGCGAGACAACAACGAGGCGGGCTGGCCCCTCCGCGTTGACCACTGAATGGGTGATGCCCTCTTCGAACATTCGAACGTCATCAAGGTCCAATTCGGACTCAGACTCATACTTATCCACCATCACGGTCTTCCCCCTCTCCACCGCCAATGGTGTTACATGACCTACTAATGATGATGGGGGTTCGACCAAGGTCACGGTAGTAGTCCCCAAGGACTGATCATTCTCCACATCTGCAACAGGAACTTCCGTTTGAGGTGCAACAACCGTGGAGTCCTCTGGGCTCTGTCTCACAGGGATAGTGCTGACCATATGTTTCGCCTTTATAGCAGACTCTGTGACAACACCTCCCTCCTAGCCCGCCGGAGGAGAGTCCAAGTTAATCACCATTGTGGGAGCCATCTCGAAGCCCACTCTCTGCCTCTTTGGTGACCCGTCCTTCTCCCCGGTCGACAACGACTCAGCTAGCGGATTAATAGTACGGGATGGGCCTTCATCCTGAGGCATGGCCTGGGCTGGGCTGGGGAAAGCCGCCGATTCCACGGATGTCGCCCTCGATGAAGGACAAGCTACAGATGGAGCACTAATCCAATGACCGCACTCGGGCGACGGAACGCCAACTGAGGGGCCCTGGTTCTGTGAACCCTCCCTAATCACAACGAACAAAGTTCAGGAAATGAGAAACGGACAAAAGAAGTCAGGAAGTAAGAAGGCAATATCACCTATGAGGGGCCTGCGACCGAACTTTAGATGGAACGACATCGATGTGCGAATCCCAGCTGTGTAAGGCAGGACGGCCTCTAACAAGTCACGGATTCCCTCCAAAGGCGGCGGTGGCATCTTCTCGGCTGCAGAACATCAGAAATGTCACGACCCAAACTGGAGGGCCATGACTAGCACCCGACCATACTTGCCGAGCACCAACGTACATTTTATCTAACCTTCTTTATTATCTTTTAGAGTTGAGGAGGTCAATAAAAAATGGTAGACATGGATCATGGACAACCAATAATAAAATATGATGGCATGAACCTACATAACCTGGGATGACCAGACAATCAAGAAACTATATATATATGGTACGACCTACCACGCTATCATGAAAGGCTATACAACAAAAACCAGCCGACAAGGCATACCAAACTATACATGAGTCGACACATGTCTATGAGCCTCTATAGGAACATAAGTACTGCAACATAGCCGGAACAGGGCCCCGACATACCCATAATGTCTATAACAAAAATGCATACCAAGACCAAGGCAAGTCCGGAGAAGGGATCTCGCCAATCACTGCTGAACTGGACAGCCTACTGTGGTGGGGGAGCTACACCTGCCTGTCTATCAGGACCTGCAGCACGACATGCAGCGTCCACAAATAAAAGGACGTCAGTACGAATAAAGTACTGAGTATGTAAGGCAGGGAAGCATAAACACGAACAGTAATATAAACATGGATAGAGAATATACAACCTGTAACATCTGAGTACCTCTGAGGGCTACTGACATGAAATGCATGATACATATGTATAAATATATAAGCTTTTTAAAACATACGCCTCTGTGGGCATCATCATCATCATATCGTACCCGGCCGTAATAGGCTCGGTAAAAACGTACCCGGCCATCATAAGGCTCGGTAGATCGTACCCGGCCACGTGGAGCTCGGTAAAACCCAACTGATCAGTGGTTGCACAGTAGGTGCCATACCCGGCCGTCTATAGCGCGGCTCGGTAGAGTAAAATAGATACATATATATATAGTGCATGCTTGACTCATGGAATTATGTTATAAACCTTTAGGAGTGACGTAAGGTATCCTTTGTATGCGTTATTAGGAGTAACTCTTCACTATGAACCTTATAAGAATCAGGAAATACCAACAACATTGATAACATAAGAATAAGAGAAGCAACATTAACATCAATCGTCCCATAAGAGGGGAAACAATGTAAGTACTGCTAGCTTCTAAGAGTAGAGTATCTTTGGAAGCTCGTTCATCACATTATGTATAATCGGAGTCGTGCAAAAGAAGGAAAGGTATAGCCTCACATACCTTGTATATACTGCCCCAATCTCAAGCTATGCAATTTTCACGACTCCTTAGTCTACAACAAGAGAAACGATACTATAGTTATCATTCAAGCG
Source organism: Nicotiana glauca (assembly GCA_026770625.1). Taxonomy (NCBI): domain Eukaryota; kingdom Viridiplantae; phylum Streptophyta; class Magnoliopsida; order Solanales; family Solanaceae; genus Nicotiana; species Nicotiana glauca. Next base: position 72,427 of record MU775048.1, read on the forward strand.
TCATAACTATTATGTATCGACCACAACCTATTTTACGATGAAACGGACAGCACCTCCCCTATATATATGACTTCACACCATTCAAAACAATCACCAAACAGCCTAAACAACATCATTAATAAACATATTGAGCCTCCCAAAACAGTCCACACACAACCTAATCACTTCATACATACGACGGACACCATAGTCGTATCAAACGACCCAAAAATATTACGAAGAACTAACAGACCACAACCCAACATATATATGGTGTTTCTCCACACCCTGCCTCCTCCAAAACTCCACAAAACAATAATAAAAACGGAGCCCAACAGCAGCACAAAACAGTCCACAAAACAGTCCGCTACAAGTGAATAACTTGAACTCACGGCTTCCGATCACCGTCCCGTGAGTTCTTACATGTATAGAACGAGTTACCATGAATTAACAGAAGAATAAATGTATGAAATACAGCAGTAAACTCACCTTACTTGTTGGATAACTCAGCCTTTATCTTGGTTCTTCAAACTCTAGGGTTTACCCCTAATTTGAACTTGAAAGAGAGGGAAAATCAATTAGGGTTTGTGGAGAATTTTTGGGAGGAAGTTTGCAGGGGTTTAGGTCTGATTATTTGTGATATATAATGAGGTTTATATTGAAGGAGATAACACTTTAAATGGGCTCAATAGCTGCCCCGAAATTCCCTCTTATTGGGCCATCATTTAAACAAGTAGGTGACACACCTACTTGTCACATAGCAGCTTGTGCAGTCTCACAAAAATGCCTATATCTCTCTACTCCAATGTCGTATTGATAAACGGTTTAATGCGTTGGAAACTAGACTCATAGATCTTCAATTTGGTGGGTATATCACCCCTTAATTCCAAGTATATTAGGATAAAAGCTTAATAACATTTGACCTAAAGTTTAAGTAAAACTATGAACCTAAGTTGTGACAACTTTTGTCGACTTTTGTTTCATAACTCGTTTGACTTCAAGACTTATGATACGGATATTATATGATTCAAATACCTTAAACCATGACCTCCTTAGTATATTAAGCACCTATAGATTTACCCAAAAATACGAGTTACAACATCTTTGATTCGTTTAACTTCTAATACTTGTTAATCACCCTTATGCACCCTTGTATCACTTCAGATCAATATGATTAACTTCTTATCATCTCAAGGATAATTACTTATTGGATTTGTGTTAACTAACATATGGCATGAACTAACGCGTGTGGATATGGGTTATAACACCCTCCCCCCCTTAGAAACATTCGTCCTCGAATGTAAGGGTTTATGGGGAGTCCAAATCATCGTAGATTCCAACGGAAATTTCTTGTCAATTTTCCCTATAAAATGGTCACTAGCAAAATTTGCAAGCAGTTAAGCCCAACGTATGGCCTCACAAGGCTACATAAAGCATTATAGACATGTAAATTATTTACATATCATCCTTTTGTATTAAGGAAGAGTGTTCTCAAGTTATTGCTTACCTCATAAAGCCGTTTCACCTTTACAATGTATCCTGCGTTCCACCAGCATCCTTTTTATCATCATTCTGGAATAGGTAAGGGTATTTAGACTTCATCTCTTCTTCTGATTCCCATGTCATTTCTTCCATATTCTTGTTCCTCCATAATACTTTGACGGAAGCTACATCTTTTGTTCTCAGCTTGCGGACTTGTCGATCTAATATAGCCACTGGTACTTCTTCATATGATAGATCCTCTGTAACTTGTACATCTTTGACAGGGACAACTCGAGAAGGGTCTCCAATACATTTTCTCAACATAGATACATGGAATACCGGGTGGACAAATTCCAATTCGGATGGCAATTCTAACTCATAAGCAACTTGTCCAATTCGGCGAAGAATCTTATACGGACCGATATACCTTGGACTCAGCTTACCTTTCTTCCCAAAACGCATAACACCCTTCATTGGTGAGATCCTCAGGAAAACCCAATCACCAACCTCAAACTCCAAATCACGACGTCGGATATCGGAATAAGACTTTTGCCTGCTTTGTGCCGTCCTCAATCGTTCCTGTATCACCTTCACCTTCTCAATGGCTTGGTGAATCAAATCTGGACCATATAATTCAGTTTCACCGACTTCGAACCATCCAACTGGTGATCTACATCTTCTCCCGTATAGTGCCTCATATGGGGCCATTTTAATACTGGAATGGTAGCTATTATTGTAGGCAAATTCTATGAGTGGAAGATGGTCATCCCAATTTCCCTTAAAATCTAGAACACATGCTCGTAGCATATCTTCCAGTGTCTGAATGGTACGTTCAGCCTGTCCGTCAGTTTGCGGATGAAATGCAGTGCTGAGATTCACTTGTGTGCCTAAACCCTTCTGAAAAGACCTCCAAAAGTTAGCCGTAAATTGAGCTCCTCGGTCTGATATAATAGATACTGGCACACCATGAAGCCTAACAATCTCCTTGATATACAACTTCGCATAATCTTCTGCTGTGTATGTTGTCTTAACTGGCAGAAAATGGGCACATTTTGTAAGTCGATCAATTATCACCCAGATGGAGTCAAACTTATGATAAGAGCGAGGTAATCCAATAATGAAGTCCATATTAATCACCTCCCATTTCCAGGTCGGAATCTCTATATTCTGAAGCAATCCACCGGGTTTCTGATGTTCTATCTTTACCTGTTGGCAATTGGGACACTGGGCTACAAATTCTGCAATAGACTTCTTCATGTTATCCCACCAATACTGCTCCTTAACATCATGATACATCTTGGTCGAGCCGGGGTGGATGGAATATCGGGATTGATGAATCTCATACATGATCTTTTCTCGCAACCCTGCCACATTAGGCACACATAATCGACCCTGGTATCTCAGGGCCCCATCTTCTCCGATCTCAAAAGCTGTAATTTTACACTGCTGAATGCTCTCTCTCAATCGTATTAAGATAGGATCTTCATATTGCCGTGATTTTACCTCCGCTACCAAAGATGATTCTAATGTATTCTGTACAGTAACACCTCCGTCATCAGAGTCAAACAATCTGATTCTCATATGGCTAGCTGATGAAGCTCTTTAGTCAACCCCCATTTACATGCATCAATATGTACTAAGCTTCCCATTAACTTAC
>MU775049.1:6894-27782 GCA_026770625.1 Nicotiana glauca
AATAGAAATTTGTGCTGGTGTTTTGTTCAGTTGCTCAACGACTGAGTACTCTTTGGCCTGTATCTTCCTCCAAAGGTCATCGGGTCCAGTTTCGACAGTTCGTCCAGAGGCTCGCTTGCTGGACTCAGCCAAATGTTCTAGGGTGTATACCCTGCCTGTCCTGGTCATGCCCTGCGCGGTGATCGCTTCTCCAGTATATGTTTTTCCTTTCCTTCTAGCCTCAGCTGTGTAGTCCCAAGGTATGGCGTTCGACTTGAACGGGGTCACATCTGTCATGGAAACCGGAATTGGCGTCCGAGGAGGTAACACAGTGACTTCAAATGGTGCAGGTGCCTTTGGAATCCCGAACTCAACCTCAATTGGATTTGGTGCCTTTGCAGGAGGTGCTTCAAACTCGAGTGGTACAGACACATTTACCACATCGCCCTTAGAGGGCTGGATCTGAATAACAATGGGATTGAGGGTAATTGATGGCTTCTTGGGCTCATCTCTTTCAGCTATCAAACCGATTGACCCCTTGGGGTCCCAATCATCTTCAATCTCGATCATATGGACGCCCCCACCCTTATGGTCGGGCAGAGGGTTATGGCTGATATTAGGAGCGGGCTCCTTTGCTATAATGACCTTGTTATCAATCAGATTCTGAATCTTGTCTTTTAATGAGCGACACTCGTCGATGGTATGGCCTTTCATCCCGGAATGGTATGCGCAGGTCTTCTTTGGGTTGATCCATTGAGAGGGATTTTCTGGAGTTATGGCTGGGATATGGGTAACGTAACCGACTGCTTTGAGTTTTTCATATAGTTGGTCGATTGGTTCAGCAATGGTGGTATATTATCTAGGAGGTTTATGGTTGAAATTTGGTCTGGGCCGAGGAAAGTTTTGGCGGGTAGGTAGTGACGGGTAGTGAGAAGATTGGGAGTTGTATGCTTGGTATACATGTGCGGGTTGGGAATATCGAGGTGATGTAGGTTGATATGTGGGTGGTGGAGGTGATTGATAGGTAGATGGTGGCATTTGGTATGTAGGTGAGGGTGCTTGGTAATTTATGGTAGGTTGATATGTGAGTGGAGTTGAGGGATAGGTCTGGTACTTCATAGGGGAATTGTTCCTCTGCGTAGCCATTATGGAATTTATGTCCTTTTTCTTTGACGAGCCACCAGACTGTAAAGCCTTATTGGTAGCTTGCAATGCCTCGAGGTTAGTGAGCATACTATTTTTGATGCCTTCTTCGATCCTTTCTCCCAACTTGATGATATCAGAGAACTTTTGACCCTCTATTAGCATCAGCCTTTTGTAGTACTGCAGATCCTGAGCACGGACGAAGAACCTGTTCATCTGTTCTTCCTCCAAGGCCGGCCTGACCTTAGCAACTTCTGACCTCCAACGAGTAGCATACTCGCGAAAGGTCTCTGTGGGCTTCTTCTTTAGATTCTGGATATAGAACACATCTGGTGCGTTCTCAGTGTTGAACCTAAATCGGTCCATAAAGTCAGACGCCATGTTCACCCAATTTGTCCATTTCTTTGCATCTTGGCTGATATACCATGATAAAGCATTGCCCTTCAGACTCCTCATGAACAACTTTATGCAGATTTTCTCGTCCCTTCTGATTCCTACCAACTTATCACAATACATTCTCAAGTGGACCCTGGGATCACCAGTACCGTCGAACATCTCGAACTTGGGAGGTTTGTACCCCTCCGGGAGCTCAACATCTGGTTGAACACAAAGATCTTCATAGTTCAACCCTCAACACCTTTGCTACCTTCGAAACCTTGGACCCGGCTAGTCAACTTCTTGAGTTCAGCGGCCAAATTCTGAATGAGGGAGCCCTTGTCATCTGATTCGGGCGCACTTGTGATTGGCTGAGTATAGTGGGGTATAGTGTCCACAAAGATAGGAGTGTTATGGTCTTTTGCGGTGTTTTGTTGTTCGGGAATGAGCAGTGGAGTGTTATTGCATGTGTTGCAGGCTTGGGCATAAGTGGGTTGTATTGGTGGTTGCGGGATATTTTGTGGAGGTGTAGGGTTCTGGGTGTTAACATCAAGAGCGGCAAGAGTGATTAACAGGCTTGCCAGGTTCCGAACTTGGTCCGATTCCTCTCGAAATCTCAGCAACGTTTGCTCAAGGTAAGCAACAGTCTCCTTGGTAATTGCAGCATTTTGAGAAGTTTCCTCAAGTTCCTTTCTAGCGCTTGCATTTCCCATTTTGCCTTTGTTCCTATTTTTGGTAGGACTTGGAGGAGGAGGAGGTGGAGGGCCCTTGGATCTTGTTGAGTATGCTGATGGTGCCAAAATGCACGAACTAACCTTTGGGGAGGAGAATAAAAATAAAAGAAAACAAAAAGGTAAAAAGTTAGTACGGATTTTGAGAAATAATATTGCGATATTTAAACATGTTGTGCAATAGTATAAGTAGTTTCCTAATTTGGGTGCCTCGTTGTGCCCGAGGTAGGCCTAGCGACAAATTAAATTTGGAGAACTTATAATGCTAAATGTCTGATTTTATTGATAAAACAAGACGAGTCTTAAAACAACTAAATGATAAAAGATGTCACTAATGGCCAGTGGCCTTATTGCATTAAGAAAGCATGAAATAAAAGATCCTAACTACTTGGTCCCAGAAGGACCTTCCCCAGATTCTGTACTCTTTCCTCCCTCGTACAGTTGCATCAACTCTCGCAGTCCTAACAGCAGATAGGCTCGATCCAGATGTCCACCTGCACTTCCCTCGGCATTCTAACATTCTTCAATTCTTTTCAAGAACTTTCCTTCTAACTCCACCATACCTCGCTCCAGATACCCCAGCCGGTTGTTGGCGTTGACAGCCATATCCTTCCACTCGTTGATCATCTTCTCGTGGGCTTCCTGTATTTCCCGATGTTCATTCTCACATTCTCGCATCCTCTAGCGTAGCTGATTGTATTTGACCTGCGCTTCAGTTTTCTCATCAATAATCCTATGCCCGTGGACAATTCCTGGACGACCCAAACCAATGTGATCATCTTCCAACCAACCCGTGTAGTGCGATACACACCCGGCATGATACATGTCTAGTTCGATAGACTCCTTTCCTAAGACAATCTTTCAGTGCCATATATCCTGAGCGTGACACCTGTGTGGGCTATCATCATCTTGAAAGTCAGCCCTGAAATGACTCATTTTCTCTATCCTGGGTATGATCTGCTTTCGTCCAGCTTTCCTTATGACTCAGAGAGGGACATAAGGATGAGTTCCCCTCAGACCGATGAGCACGAGAAATGCCGCGTCTCGAGAACGGACAATGAACTCCCCTGTTGGGAACCACTCGAACATCCACTGTACTTGCTCTTCTTTTATATTTTCAAACAACTCTACCCATCTACTGGCGTCCTCTGGCTGATCAAACATGTTGGGCATGAAGTTCATTTGCTTTGGGTGGTGAAAAGCGATGTGGTCATCCCAATCCCTGCGTATGATTTCCTGTCTGTAGTCGCCTTTCTGAAGGTGTTATATAAGCCAAAGTTGCAGTAACAGATTACAACCCTCGAAGTGCGGAGCCCCTTGTTGACATTTTTCGTAGGCTCGATACATCTCGGCGATGATCATGAGCACTATGCTGCAAGTCTGTCCGTCGATACCCTGAATTAAGGTTTTGGTTACCATGGCTAGACTGGTTTGGATCCCAGCCTTCTTCATGGGAAAGATTATCATACCCAAGAGGCAAAACATGAACACAAAGGCCTCCTATGTATGTGCCCTAAAGAGGTGAGGGCGAACTCGTTAGTGTAGGTGCGATAAGACTTGCTATGGCCATACCTTTCGTACAAGAAATCAAATGGTATGTAGGAGTCCTTCAAGCAAGCTAGGTCAGGATTTTCTTGAGTCCATCATCTTAAGGAAGCCTCTACTTTTGCGGTTTTCCGGCATAAGCAGACCCGGAGTCTCCCAAGGGATACCAGCTAAACCTCATATTTCTTCTAGTAAAGGGTTCATTTCTAAATCTCCGAAGCGAAACACCGATTGATCACTATCCCAGAACAAAGTGGCAGCCTCTATGATTTTTTTGTTAGGTTGGATTTCCAGAAGTGAGGGCAAATTCCCTAAGTACTTGCGGACGAGGGTTTGATCGCTGGCATGAAGATCTTTCCACCAGCTTAGCAACCTTGGGTGAATGTTGGATACCATACCGAATCTGGGGACTTCGTGCCTCATTTTCTGCAAAACAAAGTGTTAGGCCCTTAACTCCACCAAACTCGACTATTTAAATCAATAATTATCAAAAGGCATTTAGTTCCCCAAATAAATGCACATAACGTGGAGGTGTCCATTTGGGTTTCGAGAAAACCCGATGGACTTTGGTTTAGGCTATCTTAGGGAGTCATTATGTGGACAACATAACTGACTCGGCTAGGGTTGACCATGATGCATGAACAATTTAATGGAATAAGGTTTCTATTTTTTTGAAGTGCTAGACAAGGTACCCTTGAGCGGACAACTCAAGAGGGAAAGGCGCGAAACCGTCGACTACACCTTTGATCGACTGGTTTTACCGCAAATATGACTTTGCCGTATTTAGGGGTTATAATATCGGAAGGGCGCAACCACTCATTATAAGCGTTGTTATAGGATTTGTTTTGGCACGAGTGGAATATGATGTTGAGAAATGCAGTTACAATAATGAAGCAAATTGCATGTATTTTCACGTTCATAAAAATAAAGATTACAATAAATGCTCGGAAATTACAACAGAATTGAAATAATAAGGCAGTAAAAGCAGAAATTAAAAGGAAAGAAAAACATGAAGAGCCAAGTTAGTATTCTTGATGAAACAATCAAAGACTGAAAGTAAATGCAATCAAGGAAGCAATAAAGTCACAAAGCATGTAATGGTAAAAGCCTTAAAGAAATCCCCAGCAGAGTTGCCATGCTGTCGACGCCCCCATTTTTCTAAGGGTGAAAAGCGGATTTCGACATTATGGGTGGAATGACTCTTTTATCCCCTTTCGGAGAATTTGGGTTATGGATTTTGGAGAGTCGCCACCTAACGATTATAGTGCATTAGGACACTTTAAAAGAAGAGAAGAATATTTTGAAAGAAAACCAGAGTTCAGGTAAGGGCTTGATATTATCTCGAGGGGAAGGTGTTAGGCACCCCTCAAGATCCACTAGTGTGCTTTCCGGTCGTGCTTAATTGTGACTTTAAGAGTAGGCGTGAACAGGCAAAGTTTGCACATAGTAAACATAGCAAGTTGAAAATTTTGAAAGAAGAAAGACACAAATTGTTTTGAAAAGAGGAATTTTTATTGAAAACATTAATCTAAGATAGAACATTAAAGAAGAAGAAAGGGGTCCTAAGGTTAAACATAATATGGATCACTTTGGCGCAATACCCAGCAATCATTCTCACACGAGATATTAGCGCACCAGTCATCATATCCAAATTCTACCCTTACCACCCCGTTAAGGTATTTAAACGCGATTAGTCTCATTTTACTTATTGTATGCTAGTACCCGCCCCAACCTATCAGTTCTAGGGTGTTAGGACTTCTAATCCTAAAAGGGGAAGAAAGGGATGGGGGCTTTGCATGGAGTTTCAAAGGATAAAAGTCTAATTCGTCATTCAAAACAGATACCAAGTAGGGGAAAGAACAATAAGACAAACCAAGGCTCAAAGAAACCCCTTTAAACAGACAACATATAGTTTAGCATGTCTTGCATATACTGGTTTGGTCTTAAATTAAAATTAAGCAGCGGACGGGTCAGTTTAACACATAAAATTAGATAAAAGGTCTACATTAGGCAACTTGGATCCAATTGTTAGGATCTGGAGTATTTTACCAGATTATTAATTAAGGACTAACACAGACACGTTTCGAAAGAAGCGGAAATCTGCAGAAGTTCAGAAAGATTTTGGAAAGTCGCTGGAACTGTTTAAAGAAATGTTTCAAAAGTTAAGTGTTTATATAAAGGAGGCGAGAGTTTGAAAGTTGTTTTGAAAGTAACTTCAAGAAATAAAAAAAATTCAGACAGAGAATTGGGAAAAACAATTTTAGGAACGCGTGTTTATTAAGTTGCAGACAGGTTTGGACGAATCTGTTGAAAAACATTGAAATAGTTGCCAGATTACATGCTTATAACTTGAGCGAGCTTGAGATCCTATAGGCAGGATGTCTACTTCAGTTTCTTTATTTACTCAATGCTATTTTTACCGTTTCAGGCAGACGAGAGTTGTGTTATCCTATGGTTTGACTATTTTTTTATGCAATTCTATAGGAATGATTTTTATATGCTTGAATGAATAAAAATACAAACCTATGGACATGATCTCTAGGTGATTCAAACGTTAAAAGCCTATAGACATGATATCTAAGTGATTCAAAGTAGTAAAAGTCCTATAGGCATGATATCTAGGCGATTCAAAGTATTAAATCCTATAGGCATAATTTATAGGTGATTTAAAGTATTAAAAGTCCTATAGGCATGATATCTAGGCGATTCAAAGGAGTAAAAGTCCTATAGGCATGATTTCTAGGTGATTTAAAGGAGTAAAAATCCTATTGGCATGATTTCTACCCTTTAACATGCAAACAACTAAAAATCCCTCCCATACCCTTTACTACTATATTCCCCAAGTTTTTATTACAAAGTTATTATTACAGAGCCAAAAGTAAAAATAAAATACATCATAGCCCACAGCTAGATCCAAACTGCCTAGTGCAATCTTGATTCCAATACATGTGTTTTACCAAATCCGGGTTCCAGATTTCAAGGCCTTCTCTTAGAGTGTTTCAAAGTTCCAAGGAGCTTCAAGAGCCCAGGTAATGCTTACACCCTAAAGAGTGAATATTGTAACGGAGTAGTGCAATGTGTGGAATTATCAGCCCTTAGGCATCCAAGTTCAGAGAGAGCTCTAGGGTCCCTAAGCATGGCTTACCAGAGGGGGGTAGAACTTAAGAGCTAGGAGTAAGTGTAAAGTGAGGGAGGAACCTTAGCAGGAGGTGGTCATACCTAGCCATGGCATAGACTGGCACACCCCTAACCTCTTGCTCAGATTCAAACAAATAAGAGCAGACTCTTATAGAGTCAAACTCGGGTATAAATGGTGATCAGGACACCAATAGACCTAAATTAGAGCTCTGCACATTGAGGGGAAAGGGAATGGAAAAGCAATCGAGTAAAGACTCAGAAGAGTCTAGTTCTAGATCACAGACAGCAATTCATAGTGCTACAATGACCCAGGACAATACTCACATACAAAGGGAATAGAGGGAAAGGGATTAAAACATAACCTAAAGAGACATAGCATGCTTGAAGGTAATTACATAGTGCAGGAAAGCATAAATAAACACACAAAGAAAGAAGGGGTAGAAGCAGAGAAGTTGAACATATAACAAGGATGCTATTTAACATAGAAGAACATACCAGTTGTAAATTCTAGAATAGCAGGATAGTAACAGCAAACAGACAGCCAGGAACAGCAGGAACAGAATCAAGAAAACTCCCCAAGTGCTTAGAAGTTCAAACAGCAGGAAGTACAGATGTAGAATGCTCGGTAATAGTGTAGAGAAATAGAGAGTAGTAATAGTAGTAGTAAAGAAGAAAGAGAGGTGAATTCTGATTTTTGATTTGCAGTCAGAATTCGATCATGAAGTGAAAAGAAGAGCATGTATTTATACTTGAAATCAGACATGCAAGCAAGGAAAGAAAATTAGTCGAGTATCAATTAAGATCAATCAATTAACAGAGGTTCCTCTGATCAGCGAGAGTTAGGCACCCAGGTGCAGTTGAGCACAGTATTTCATCCTCAGATGGATGGACAGTCAGACGATCTATTTAGATATTGGAGGATATGCTCCAAGCTTGTGTTATTGACTTTGGAGGTTCGTGAGATCAGTTTTTGCCTTTAGCGGAGTTTGCCTACAACAACAACTACCAGTCGAGTATCCAGATGGCTCCTTATGAGGCTTTATATGGTAGGCAGTGTCGATCTCCAGTTGGATAGTTTGGACTGGGAGAGGCTCGGTTGTTGGGGGTTCAGGAGGCCTTGGATAAGGTCAAGATCATTCAGGAACAACTTTGTTCAGCTCAGTCCTGGCAAAAGAGCTATGCAGATCGTAAGGTTCGAGATGTAGCTTTCATGGTTGGTGAGCGTGTGTTGCTCCGAGTGTCACCTATGAAGGGCGTGATGAGATTTGGGAGGAAGGGCAAGCTTAGCCCTAGGATCATTGGCCCATTTGAGATTCTTGATCGAGTGGGAGAGGTGGCTTACAGACTTGCATTGCCGCCTAGCTTATCAGCCGTGCATTTAGTTTTTCATGTATCCATGCTTCAGAGGTATCACAGTGATCCAGCCTACGTGTTAGATTTTAGCACTGTCCTGTTGGACAAGGACTTGTTTTACAAGGAGAAGCCGGTGGCTATTTTAGACCAGCAGGTACGTCAGTTGAGATCCAAAAGTTTTCCCTCTGTTCGTGTTCAGTGGAGCGGTCAGCCTCTTAAGGCTTCGACCAGGGAGTCCGAGTGTGATATGTGGAGCCATTATCCCCATCTATTCCCTGACTCAGGTACTTCCTTCTTATGTCCGTTCGAGGATGAACAATTATTTTAGAGGTGGAGAATGTGACGACCCAAAGGGTCATCACTTATTTTCTTATTCATTTCGAGCTTCTAAGGCCTTGAAAACCTCATTTAAAATTGCCTCGATTTGCGTGTGCAGTCCATATACGTAGTTGGAAGCTCAAATATAAAATTCTGTGAAAATGTGTTAAGTTTTTATATTAACATGAGTAAATTTGACTTCTGTAAACATTTTTGGTAAACGGACCCGGACCCGTGATTTGATGGTCTCGGAAGGTCCGTAGAAAAATATGGGACTTGGGCTATGCCCGGAATCGAATTCCGAGGTCCTAGGCCAGAGAAATAAATTTTTCTGTGAAATTATTTTCTGAAAATATTTAAGGAAAATTAAAATGAAATTTGATTGAAAAGTGATGGTATCGGGCTCTTATTTTGGTTCTGACTCCCGGTACATGTCTTATATGATGTTTAAGCGCTTCCTGTAAAGTTTGATTGAATTCGGACGTCATTTGACATGTTTCGGGCCTAAGATGGAAAATTTGAAGTTTTATGAAATTTGAAAGAATTCTTGGATTTTTAAGGCTTAATTTATTGTTTTGATGTTATTTTGGCGATTTGATCGCACGGTTAAGTTTGTAGGATGTTTTTGAGTTAGTGTGCATGTTTGGTTTGGAGCCCCAAGGACTCGGGAGTGTTTCGGAGGTGTCTCGGAGTGATTTCGGACTTAGGAAAATTTAATAAAAAAATTGCAGAAACAGTACCCGTGAACAGTACCGGCAAACAGTACCGTGTACAGTACCCCATGAACAGTACCATGAACAGTACCTCGTGAACAGTACCATGTACAGTACCATGTGAACAGTATCGTATACAGTACCCTGTGAACAGTAAATACGCGTGAACAGTAACCTCGAAAATTCTGGACAGAATGTTTAGTTTCTGAAAATAGGACTTTTTCCCATTTTCCATTTTTACCGAATTGGAGCTCGAATAAGGCGATTCTTCGGGAGATTTTTGTAGAGAACAACAGGGTAAGTGTTCTTAACTCAATTTTGGTTATATTACTCGAATCTATTGCAAGTTTTGGCATTAAATTCGTGAATTTAGTGGGAAAAGCTTAGAAACCCTCTCGAATAGATTTGAGGATTTGAGGATTTGAGGGTCGAAATGTTATCGAAATTCAGTAATTTTGGAATGGTTAGACTCGTGGTTGGATGAACTTTCATATTTCATAATTTTTGTCGAGTTCCGAGATGTGGGCCCACGGACGAATTTTTAGTGCAATTTCGGATTTTTAATGGAAAATGTAGAATTTCATATGGAATTAATTCCTATAATTTTTATTGACTGAATCGAATTGTTTATAACTAGATTTGAAACTTCGGATGAATTCACGAGGCGAAGGCTTGTAGAAATTTTAAATTGGTAGCAAAGCGAGATATGTGTTTGGTTTACCCTAGCTTGAGGGAATAGGAGTTGAGTCATATTTGTTATTTGCTACTTGCCGAGTACGACGTATAGGCATGGTGACGAGTATCTATACGTCGGTGTCTAGCATGACTGTGAGTCGTTATATTGCAAATATTTGAATTTGCCATATCTTCCTTGATGAAATGGTGACTTTAATATGTTGTAAAGAACATGTGGTATTAAAAATTTGAGGAGCATTGGCTCGAGTTATAAAATGAATTACAAGTGAGAAGTGAAAGAAAGAGAAGGAAGAATTAAATTATTCCCTCGCCAACAAAATATTCATGGAATAGTTGACATATTCCTTACTGGGAAATTCTATTATATATTATTATTGAGTCCTTGTTGGACCCCTATTAATATTTTCCAGTTATTTCCTTGCCCCTTATTTGTGATTGTTGTTTGGGTGAGGAAAAGTGATAAAGCACGAAGGGTGATACCGTACATTGTTTGATATCGTAAGGGAAGAGTGTAAAGCATGAAGGGTGATGCCGTGCACTTATTGCTATTTGTTGTGATTTTCTTTTTACTATTTGTTCAACTACATTTAAATGTCTCATTTCCACTATCACTGCGATTCTTTATGTTGACATTTTTTCTTTTGTTGTGTTGCTTGTTATTATTGAGTCAAGGTATATTTTTACTACGTCGTGTCTTGAATTTGTGCCATAATTATTATATGTTTATGTGACTTAATTGTTGCTTGTCATTATTTGTTTTGCTCGGTGAATTATAATTATTGTGTACTTGTTGTTTATGAATTTGTATTAATTGTTGTCTTTATTAGAGCAAATTTCATTTGGAAGAACTGTTAATAAAATAAAATGGGAGCGGGTGGTACGCCTACCACAAATGATATATTAAAAATGGGAGCGGGTGGTAAGCCTACCATAAATAATATATTGAAATGGGAGCGAGTGGTAAGCCTACCACAAATGATATTGAAATGGGAGCGGGTGGTACGCCTACCACAAGGTATATTGAAATGGGAGCGAGTGGTACGCCTACCACAAATTATATTGATTATTCATTATTGGTTTCCATGCCGGTAACTTAATGTGTACAAATAGGAGCGATTGGTACGCCTACCACAAATGATATTGAAATGGGAGCGAGTGGTATGCCTACCACAAATGATATTGAAATGGGAGCGAGTGTTATGCCTACCACAAGATATGAATTGAAATGGGAGCGGGTGGTACGCCTACCACAAGATATGAAATGAAATGGGATCGGGTTGCACGCTTGCAACAAGATGAGTTGAACTTGAAAGTGATTTTAATTCCATTACTCGTTTATTTCTGAAATTATATTTTTTTGCCACCCCGGAGTATGTATTCCCCTTACCAAATATTACATGTTATTTCCTGTCATTTCTTTTTGTATATATATTTAAACTGCACAGGTTTATGTGAGTGTCTGGTCCTAGCTTCGTCACTACTTCGCCGAGGTAGGCTAGGCACTTACCAGCACATGGGGTCGGTTGTGTTGATACTACACTCTGTGCTCTTTTGTATAGATACAGGTTTTAGACAGCAGAGCAGTAGTGCAAGTGTTAGCATTTCGATCAGCGAGACACCGAGGTAGCCTTGCAGGCATCCGTAGGCCCGGCGTCTCCTCTATCCTTATTTTTAGTCTGTTATCTCATGTATTCGAGACAAATAGTTTTATATTTCTTTCAAACTGTTGTGTTTAGTATTCTTAGAAGTTCATGAGTACTGTGACATCAGTTCTTGGGTAGAGGTTTGTGTTGGCATTACGGTGTCGCATATAGTATTATCTATTAAGTCTTCTGCTAAATTTATTTATTCTGCTGTATTTCTATTATTGCTGTTAAATTTGTTAAAAGAAGAATTTGAAAGTAAGAACAGTAGTTAATAATTATCTTGCCTAGCTCCTATTAGTAGGCGTCATCACGACTCCCGATAGTGGAAACATCCGGGTCGTGACAATGAACAATCTTAAGTAATAGCCTCACAATAAAATCATTGCTGGTACACCATTTATTATTATTGCTAACAGTATCATGCCTATCGATTTGACATTTGCAAGTAATGCATGACAAATAAATATTATTTCGATTTCGCCGGAGACATCTACAAAGGATAATCCCGCTATAAGAGTTGATTTTTTATAATATAGTCTTGAAAGCTTGTTTTGCTTCGAGATTTAGCTTAGATTGTGCTTCAACACACACTTGTATGGCTGTTTGATTCTTAATACTATAATAATATTTTTTTACTTTGTGTTCTAATTTTTTTAATCTCTAACGCTCTTTTTATGGAATTAATTTATGTACCCTAAGATTTTTTTTAACTTAAAAAGTAACTTTACTCATATGATAAATTTTAAAAATAATTGAATTGGATTCTCTTGCTAAATAATTAAAAGAAAGATTTAATTATTGGGTCTTAATACAAAAAATAATTTTAAACTTTCCTACATATTCTTAATAAAAATTTAATAGATAAAATTTATTAATTTTTTAAAAATATTAAATATTAAAATATTAACATAGAAGGTCTTGTCCAAAATATATGTTATTTTAGTTATGTTCTTTCTTTATGAATTCTTCTATTTAATATTTTAGAACTATTTTAGTCTATCAATGTTGTATTCATGCTTTTATAATAATATAGGCTATCATTCTAAATAAATATGGACAACATAATACATTTTTAAATTAAATTAATAATAACACATTATAATATGTTTTCAAATTAAATTGGTAATAGAAAATTTTAAGAAGTTTATCCTAAAAGTAATATGATTACATGACTAAAAATATGTCTCTATCTCGAAAGTAATTATACTAATAGAAAACCTAACGTGTTCCTAAATGTATTAGTTGACATGCTAATATGTACAATTATATGTCTATGCTCTAAATTAATTATACTAATAGGATTCCTAAAAGTAATCATGTATGATTAATAACTTGTAGTATTATATTCTAAAACTAATAGGATTACAAATGTCTAGAATTCTGGTTATGTCCTTTATTGTGAGTTATTATGCATAATATTATAAGGTTATTTTAGTAAATTAATATTATATTCATACTTTTATAATAACTCGTCTCCATGTTCGTGCTTTGCATGAATTATATATTGCGCCAACTGTTACAAAATGTGACGACCCAGCCCGTCGTCTCATGTGTTACTGCCCCGTTTTCCCCGTTTATTACTTCTTCATGTTTCATTATCGGCATTTGGTGAGTTAGAGTCGAATCGATTTGATTTTGGTAGGAAATGAGACATTTAGTCTCTTTAAGGAAAGCTTATATTGAAAAAGTCAACTGGATGTTGACTATTGAGTTAGAGGGCTCATATGTGAATTCTGGTGATTCGGTTAGCTTCGGGGGGTGATTTGTGACTTAGAAGTGCGATCAGAATTGATTTTGAAGGTCCGGTGTAGAATTAGGCTTGAATTGGCGAAGTTAGTATTTTGGCGAATTTCGGTTGGCAGGTGAGATTTTGATCCGGGGGTCAGAATAGAATTTCGAGAGTTGTAGTGGTTCCGTTACGTGATTTTGGATATGTGAGCAAAATTTTAGGTCATTCGGAGGTGTTTTGGTTGGGTATTTGATCAAATGCGTATTTCGGAAGTTTTGAAGAAACTTAGGCTTGAATCTGAGGTGATTTGATGGTTTTAGCGTTGTTTAATGTGTTTTGAAGATTGGAGCAAGTTTGAATAATGTTTTAGGATGGGTTGGTACTTTTGGTTGAGGTCCCGGGGGCCTCGGGGTGATTTCGGGTGGTCAAACGGACCATTTTTGGACTTATAGTATTGCAGGTTTTCAGCTGTGTTATTGCAAAAGAGTTGTTTATCGTGTTCGCGTGGGGTGTGTCGCAAATGCGTATAGTAAATTGGAGAGGCCTGGAAAATGGTCTTCACGTTCGCGTAGCTCAGGGTCGCGTTCGCGTTGTTCTGTGGAGTATATCATCGCGTTCGCGTGGGTGGTCTCGCGTTCGTAGAAGGGGGCCTGGGGCCCTGCCAAGTTGTTCATCGCGATCGCGATGTAGGGGCCGCGTTCGCGTAGTTAAGGGAACCTGTGCATCGGGTTTGCGTAACAGGTAACGCGTTCGCGTAGTTAGAGGATTTAAGTCATCGCGTTTGCGTACTGGAAGACGCGTTCGCGTAGAGTAGATTTGTGGTCAACATTATTTGGTCATCGAGAACGCGTGGGTCTTGGACCACGTTCGCGTAGTGTAAGGCATCCGGGCAGAAAGGTTTTAATTGATTATTTCATCCGCGAGCCTATTTATTTTTCCTCCATTGTTGACCACCTTAAGAGCTTTTTGGTAGAAATTGAAGAGGATTTTGATGGGAATTGATTGGAGGTAAGTCTCGTGACCTAGAAACGTCATTTTATTGAAGAATCAACATTTAATTCTTGGAAAATTGGGTAAAAATTGGAAGAACTAGGACTTGGTTTTTGAAATGAAAATTTGGGATTTGAAAGGGCATTTTAACTCGATTTTGGTAAATTTGATATGTATGGACTCGGGGCGAGACGAGGAATCCGGTGATTTAAATTTTGTAATTTTTCGAGAAGTGAGCCCAGGGCTCGAGTTTTGCCAACTTCGTGATTTTTGATGTTTTTCGAGTCTTTTCGATTGGTTTATGTTCCATTAGCCTATTGTAACGTATTCCTTGTGGTTTTGATCAGATTCGGTGCGTGAGTTTCGCGGATTGGTATGATGTCTGTATTTATCCTCGAAAGGCTGCAGATCCTTTAGGAAACACTTCATATTCTTGAAATTTTTGTCGTGCGACTTTGTTGATCCGAGAACTAAACTTCTGTATTCTATTCTCTCGCAGATGGTGAGAACCCGTGCTAAAGGATGTGGCGGACGACCACCATTACCACCCACTAGAGGCCGTGGGCGCGGTCGTGGTCGTGGTCGAGGCAGACCAGCAAGGGCAGCACTTGCAGATCCACCAGCTGCCCCGGTTCAGGACCAGACTCCAGTTGTAGATGCTCCAACAACACCTGTTCAGGCACCGGCAGTGCCCATTGTGATTCCTGGTCTCCAGGAGGCTTTAGCTCAGATACTATCCGTCTGCACTGGCCTGGCTCAGGCAGTCTCAGCCACTACTGCAGCAGCTACCTCACAGACCGGGGGTGGTCATCAGACCCCTGCTGCTCGCACACCTGAGCAGGTTGTTCAGGGGTTGCAGACACCGGGAGCAGCCCCAGCTCATCCAGTTGCACCGGTTGCCCCAGTTGCACCAGTCGCACCAGCTCCAGATTATGTGGTTCCAGCTATGCCAGACGATGAGCAACGTCGACTGGAGAGGTTCAGTAGGCTTCAGCCTCCGACGTTCAGTGTTGCGGAGGGCGAGGATGCCCAGGGATTTCTAGGCAAGTGTCAGCATATGCTTCGCACCACAGGGATTTTGGAGTCGAGTGGAGTGGCTTTTACTACTTTCCAGTTCACAGGGCCTGCATTTACATGGTGGGAGGATTTCAAGAGGTGTAGGCCTGTTGGTGTCGTGCCCCTCACATGGCAGCAGTTTTCTACTCTCTTTCTAGAGAAGTATGTCCCGTAGTCTCGCCGAGAGGAGTTGCGGCGTCAGTTTGAGTGGTTGGTTCAGGGGGACATGTTTGTGACCCAGTACGGGATGAGGTTTACCCAGTTAGCTAGGCATGCTACTTGGATGATCCCGATAGATCGGGAGAGGATTAGGAGGTTCGTGGATGGCCTCAACTATTCACTTCGTATTTTGATAACCATAGAGAGGGTTATGGGTGCCTCGTTCGAGGAGGTAGTTGACATGGCTCAAGAGATCGAGACGGTTCACCGTAGGGAGCGTGAGGAGAGGGAGGCGAAGAGGCCTCGAGGCTCAGGTAGCTTCAGTGGTGCTCCGTCTAGGGGCCAGTTACAGCGTGGCAGAGGTCGTTCCTTCAGGCCTCCTCAGTTAGGTCATCCAGAATACAGTGGGGCTTCTTCAGGCCGTGGTCCTCAGGGATTTCAGCAGGGCCAGTCTTCATTTAGTGCCCTCCCAGCACAGAGCTCTACTCCTACCTCTTCAGCCCAGGGTTCTTCAGCAGCGAGGGGTTCCCTTCGATGCGCTTCTTCGGTACCAGGCAGCTGCTTCGAGTGCGGTGAATCCTCGGCTTCGTGGTGGTCGACCTCAGCAGGGGGATCAGCCCTCCTCTTCTACTCCATCTTCTTCAGCACCCTCCCAGTCAGGTAGGGGTGGGGACCAGGAAGCTAGGGGCCTCCCTAGTGTTGGAGACCGATCTGGTGGTGGTCAGGCTAGATTCTATGCTCTCCCAGATAGGAGGGACGCCATTGCATCAAATGCTGTTATCACAGGTATATTCTCAGTCTGCCACAGGGATGCATCTGTTTTGTTTGATCCCGGATCTACCTACTCTTATGTGTCTTCATATTTTGACCATCATCTGGGTACGACCCATGGTTGTCTTGCTTTGCCAGTGCATGTATCTATCCCGGTGGGCGATACTATTGTTGTAGACCATGTGTATCGGTCTTGTCTGGTGACTATTGGGGGTCTGGAGACCCGAGTTGATTTGTTATTGATGAGCATGGTAGATTTTGATGTTATCCTGGGCATGGACTGGCTATCTCCGTGCTATGCTATTCTGGACTATCATGCTAAGACAGTTACATTGGCCATACCGGGTGTTCCGAGGATTGAGTGGCGTGGTATGACTGACTATATACCCAGCAGGGTGATCTCTTTCCTAAAGGCCCAGCGGATGGTTGGGAAAGGTTGTTTATCATATTTGTATTTTGTGAGAGATGTCGGAGCTGAGACTCCTAGTCTTGATTCTGTTCCCGCTGTGAGGGATTTCCCTGATGTGTTTCCAGTAGACCTGTCGGGCATGCCGCCAGACATGGACATTGATTTCGATATTGATCTGGTGCCGGGCACTTAGCCCATCTCTATTCCTCCCTATCGTATGGCACCAGCAGAGTTAAAGGAGTTGAAGGAGCAACTTCAAGAACTCCTAGATAAGGGGTTCATTCGCCCGAGTGTGTCACCGTGGGGTGCACTGGTCTTATTTGTGAAGAAGAAGGATGGCACAATGAGAATGTGCATTGATTACAGGCAACTGAACAAGGTGACAGTGAAGAACAAATATCTACTACCTCGTATTCATGATTTGTTTGACCAGCTCCAGGGGGCAAAGGTATTCTCCAAGATTGATCTCCGTTCAGGCTATCACCAGCTGAAGATTAGGGATTCAGATATTATGAAGACGGCTTTCAGGATGAGATATGGGCACTATGAGTTTTGGTTATGTCTTTCGGGCTGACTAATGCCCCAGCCGCATTCATGCACTTGATGAATAGTGTATTTCAGCCGTATCTGGATTCATTTGTGATTGTGTTTATTGATGACATATTGGTGTACTCGCGTAGCTAGGAGGAGCACGCACAACATTTGAGAGTGGTATTGCAGAGACTTAGGGAGGAGAAACTTTATGCAAAGTTCTCCAAGTGTGAGTTTTGGCTCGGTTCTGTGGCTTTCCTGGGGCACGTGGTGTCCTGTGATGGTATTCAGGTTGATCCGAAGAAGATAGAGGCGGTGCATAGTTGGCCTAGACCGTCCTCAGCCACTGATATTCGGAGTTTCCTCAGTTTGGCGGGTTATTATTGCCGGTTTGTTCAGGGTTTTTCATCTATTACTTCGCCCTTGACGAAGTTGACATAGAAGAATGCACCATTTGTATGGTTAGATGAGTGCGAGCAGAGCTTTCAGAAGCTCAAGACAGCTTTGACCACAACTCCAGCATTGGTATTGCCATCATCTTCAGGTTCTTACACTGTGTATTGTGATGCTTTGAGAGTTGGGATCGGATGTGTGTTGATGCAGGAGGGTAGAGTTATTGCATATGCTTCTAGTCAATTGAAGCCCCATGAGAAGAACTATCCTGTACATGACTTGGAGTTGGCTGCTATAGTTCATGCTCTGAAAATTTGGAGGCATTATTTATATGGCGTATCTTGTGAGGTATTCACTGATCACTGCAGTCTTCAACATCTGTTCAAGCAGAAGGATCTTAATTTGAGGCAGCGGAGGTGGTTTGAGTTACTCAAGGACTATGATATTACCATTTTGTATCATCCGGGGAAGGCCAATGTAGTGGCCGATGCTTTGAGCCGGAAGGCAGTGAGTATGGGTAGTTTGGCGTACATTCCATTTAGGAAGATGCGCTTTGCATTTGATGTTCAGGCTTTGGGCAATCGGATGGTGAGGTTAGACATTTCAGAGCCTAGTCGGGTGTTGGCTTGTGTGGTTTCTAGATCTTCCTTGTATGACCGCATTAGAGAGCGCCAGTATGATGATTCATATTTGCTTGTCCTTAAGGACAGGGTCCAACATGATGATGCCACAGATGTGACTATTGATGATGATGGTGTGTTGAGGATGCAGGGCCGGATTT
Source organism: Nicotiana glauca (assembly GCA_026770625.1). Taxonomy (NCBI): domain Eukaryota; kingdom Viridiplantae; phylum Streptophyta; class Magnoliopsida; order Solanales; family Solanaceae; genus Nicotiana; species Nicotiana glauca. The sequence goes on from MU775049.1 coordinate 25,351, forward strand.
GCGTGCCTAATGTGGATGGGCTTAGGGAGCTGATATTAGAGGAGGCCCACAGCTCGCGGTATTCCATTCATCCGGGTGCCGTGAAGATGTAACAGGATTTAAGGCAGTACTACTGGTGGAGGAGAATAAAGAAAGATATTGTGAGTTATGTAGCTCGGTGTCTCAACTGTCAGCAGGTCAAATACGAGCATCAGAGGCCCGGTGGTGTATTTCAGCGGATGGATATCCCAGAGTAGAAGTGGGAGAGGATTACTATGGATTTTGTGAGTCGTCTCTCTCGTACCTCGAGGAAGTTTGATTCGATTTGGGTGATTGTGGATAGGCTGACCAAGTCCGGCACTTTATTCCGGTGTGTACTACCTATTCTTCGGAGCGGCTGGCAAGGATTTTCATTCGGGAGATTATACGGTTGCATGGGGTCCCAGTTTCTATTATCTCATATAGGGGTACTCAGTTTACTTCCCAGTTTTGGAGGACTTTTCAGCGAGAGTTGGGCACCCAGGTAGAGTTGAGCACAACGTTTCATCCTCAGACGGACGGGCAGTCCGAGCGTACTATTCAGATATTGGAGGACATGTTACGTGCGTGTGTTATTTATTTTGGGGGTTCTTAGGCTAAGTTCTTGCCACTTGTAGAGTTTGCCTACAACAACAACTATCAATCCAGTATCCAGATGGCGCCGTATGAGGCCTTATATGGGAGACGGTGTAGATCTCCAGTTGGTTGGTTCGAGCCCGGCGAGGCTAGGCTATTGGGAATAGAGTTAGTCCAGGACACCTTAGAGAAGGTGAAAGTGATCCAGGAGAGACTTCATGCAGCTCAGTCGCGTCAGAAGAGTTATGCGGACCGGAAGGTCCGAGATGTATCTTATATGGTGGGCGAGAAGGTCTTGTTGAAGGTTTCGTCTATGAAGGGCGTTATGAGGTTTGGGAAGAAAGGAAAGTTGAGTCCACGGTTCATTGGGCCTTTTGAGATACTTAGGAGGATTGGGGAGGTGGCCTATATGCTTGCTTTGTCACCCAGCTTGTCGGGGGACCCGTCTCATGTGTTAGACTTTAGCACGGTTCAGTTGGATGATGACTTGACCTATGATGTGGAGCCAGTTGCTATTTTGGGTCATCAGGTTCGAAAGTTGAGATCAAAGGATATAGATTCGGTGAAGGTACAACGGAGAGGTCGGCCCGTGAAGGAGGCTACCTGGGAGATCGAGCAGGAGATGCGGAGAAGATATCCTCACCTATTTGAGGCTTCAGGTATGTTTCTTGACCGCTCGAGGATGAGCGTTTGTTTAAGTTGGGAAGGATGTGATGATCCGGCCCATCGTCTCATGTGTTACTACCCCGTTTTCCCCGTTTATTACTTCTTCATGTTTCAGTATCGGCATTTGGTGAGTTAGAGTCGAATCGATTTGGTTTTAGTAGAAAATGAGACATTTAGTCTCTTTAAGGAAGGCTTATATTGGAAAAGTCAACCGGATGTTTGCTATTGAGTTAGAGGGATCATATGTGAATTTCGGTGATTCGGTTAGCTTCGGGGGGTGATTTGTGACTTAGAAGTGCGATCAGAATTGATTTTGGATGTCCGATGTAGAATTAGGCTTGAATTGGCGAAGTTAGTATTTTGGCTAATTCCAGTTGGTAGGTGACATTTTGATTCGGGGATCGGAATGGTATTCTGAGAGTTACAGTAGTTCCGTTAAGTGATTTTGGATATGTGTGCAAAATTTCAAGTCATTCAGAGGTGTTTTGGTTGGGTTTTTGATCAAACGCGTATTTCGGAAGTTTTGAAGAAACTTAGGCTTGAATCCAAGGTGATTTGATGGTTTTAGCATTGTTTGATATGTTTTGAAGATTTGAGCAAGTTTGAATAATGTTTTAGGATGGGTTGGTGTTTTTAGTTGAGGTCTCGGGGGCCTCGGGGTGATTTCGGGTGGTCATACAGACCATTTTTGGACTTATAGTATTGCAGGTTTTCAGCTCTGTTATTGTAGAAGAGTTGTTCATCGCGTTCGCGTGGGTGTGTCGCAAACGCGTAGAGTAAATTGGAGAGGTCTGGAAAATGGTCTTCATGTTCGCGTAGCTTAGGGTTGCGTTCGCATTATTCTATGGAGTATACCATCGCGTTCGTATGGGTGGTCTCGCGTTCGCGTAGAAGGGGGCCTGGGGCCCTGCCAAGTTGTTCATCGGGATCGTGATGTAGGGGCCGCGTTCGCATAGGTAAGGGAACCTATGCATCCCATTTGCATAACAGGTAACGTTCGCGTAGTTAGAGGATTTAAGTCATTGCGTTCGCATACTGGAAGACGCGGTCGCGGAGAGTAAATTTGTGGTCAACATTATTTGGTCATCGTGAACGCGTGGTGTCACACCTCCTTTCGGCGCTACCGCACCCCGCGAGGGGCGTGGTGGAAGGAGTTTTTCCAATTAAAGGAC
>MU775051.1:0-56977 GCA_026770625.1 Nicotiana glauca
AAATAAATGTATAGTGGGAGTTTTTTATGACCCCCATAAATAAACCGCCACAATTTGATAAATTTTTTGTAGTGAATGTTCCAATAAGTTTTATAGCCAATAATATTAGTAACTTAAATAATGCTAACAAAAGCCAAAACCAAAATCAAATGAATACTAATGCTAACAAAAGACATTCAATCCAATACTACGAACGATAATGTATTGAATATCTATTTTGTGTTTTGCAATAATTTAGATAAAATTGCATAACCTATTTTTATTTTTATTTAGCGTTTAGTCATGTAATTAATACTCCCTTATTAGTCTAAGTATTTTAACATGGCTTAGTAATTTTAGATTATTTTTATTTTTATTATGGATTTCTAATTAGCAATATATATTTATATTATATAAATTTATAGTTTTTGTTGTTGAATATTTTAGGATAATGCCATGACACATCTCAAATTTTGTATTATTTTCTTGAAAAATACCTGATATAGTTGTATCTTACTAGGATTAAGGAAATATTTTGAGAACAAGTTGTATGTTTTGTGCTACAAAGATTTTACCGAAAAAATACGAATAACCCGAAAACCCAAGAAAACCGAGATTAAAAAACCCTAGTTTTATTGGTTTGGTTTGGTCTTTAGATTTAATAACCCGACACAATTGGTTTGGTTTGTAATTACAAAATCTGAACCAACCCGACCTATGTACACAATTGGTTTGGTTGTAATTACAAAATCTGAACCAACCCGACCTATGTACACCCCTAACTGTGAGCACCTAATTTTTGCCCCACATTAAAATTACTCCTAAAAATAGATCAAAAATAATTTTAGTAGATTTTAGAAGTTTTTCTTTATTTAGTTGCATTTCATGCATGTTTAACATCTTAAAATCATAAAAATTATCACATTTTAATTTCATGTCATTTTAGGTTTAATTTGTATTTTTTAGGAATAATCACTCTTTAATTGTTAGAATGAATACATAAAAATCAAACAAAATAGTTTTTAGATTTTACATGCATTTGTTAATAGATAAATAGAATTAACTTTGCTAATAAGATTTAAGTTAGGTTTTAATTTAGGATTTAATTTGTCATAATTTAAAATCAAAAGAAAAACAAAGAAAAAGCAAAGAAGTAGATTTGGTCTTCTAATTTTATTTTGGCCAGCTTAATTTCAACCCTAAAATCTAATTTCCTTTAAACATCTGCCCCAACCCAATATCATGCCCAAAACTTGGCCCATTAACCCTTCCCCTCATTAAAACATAATCCATAATTTCCTTATAACATTAGACACCTTCCCCTTTAGAAAGGGGACCAGCGTCGTTCCCCCCTTGAAAACAAAAACGACACCCTCCTCTTCCTGGATTCTAATAGAGGAGACCTAATTGAGATCCCCCCCCTCCCCCCTCCCCCCCCCCCCCAATAAAACACTATCCTAGTGTCTCTCTTCATCTCACTCATTCTTAACGGACAGAACACCCCCAAAATATACAAAATTCACTACCAGTCACTCCATCTCCTTCACTCCTAAGAGTTACCGACCCTACTTCATCTCCTCTCCAAGACCTCTGTCGGCAGTAAGGGTAACGACGGAGGTCTTGGAGAGGAGATGAAGTAGGGTCGGCAGCTCTTAGGAGTGAGGGAGATGGAGTGGCTGCTAATGGATTTTGTATATTTTGGGGTGTTATGTCCGTTGAGAATGAGTGAGATGATCGATCAGAGCTAGGTTAGTGTTTTTTGGGGGGAATCTCAATTAGTTCTCCTCCATCAGAATGCAGTAAGAGGAGGGTGTCGTTTTTTTTTATTTTTTCAAGGGGGGAACGACGCTGGTCCCCTTTCTAATGGGGAAGGGATATAATGTTATAAGGAAATTAGGGATTATGTTTTAATGAGGGGAAGGGTTAATGGGCCAGGTTTTGGGCATGGTATTGGGTTGGGGCGGATGTTTAAAGCAAATTAGATTTTGGGCTTCAAATTAAGCTGGCCAAAATGAAATTAGAAGACCAAATCTACTTCTTTGTTTTTTCTTTGTTTTCTTTTGATTTTAAATTCTAACAAATTAAATCCTAAATTAAAACCTAACTTAAATCTTATTAGAAAAATTAATTCTATTTATCTATTAACAAATGCATGTAAAATCTAAAAATATTTTGTTTGATTTTTATGTATTAATTCTAACCATTAAAGAGTGATTAATTCCTAAAAAATACAAATAATTAAGCCTAAGATGGCATGAAACTAAAATGTGATAATTTTTTATGATTTTAAGATATTAAACATGCATGAAATGCAACTAAATAAAGAAAAACTCTTAAAATTCACTAAAATATTTTTAATCTATTTTTAGGAGTTATTTTTATGTGAGGCAAAAACTCACAATGACTAATGAGAATACGCGATTTAGTTGATCTCCCACTTAGTTGTTGGAAAAAGTAATAAGACACGGAAGAAAGACACGGAAATTAAACCCCTTCACATTTACTCATGAAATTAAATATTTAAAATCCTAAACAGATATTCACTTGTCTTAGAGCCTGTTTGGTCAAGTTTTTGGGAGGCCAAAAGTATTTTTTCTGTCAAACAAATACTTTTTGGAAAATTTAAGGTGTTTGGCCAAGATGAAAAAGTAATTTTGAGCAGTAGCAGAAGCAATTTTTCTGCTTTTGGGGAGAAGCATAAATTCTAGATTCTTCCAAGAAGTAGAAGCAAAAGTAGAAAATTAAATTTTTTCAAGACAAAATTAACCTTATAATAAATTTATATTTTTAAAATTATCCCTCATTATTTAATATTTTTCTTTTCCTTTCGGTTTTATTTCTACTATACTTTTCTTATCATTTATATTTTAATCATATTTTTATTCTCTTAGACAAGAGGAGTTGCTCTGATGGTAAGCAACCCCCACTTCCAACCGAGATGTTGTGAGTTCGAGTCTCCCCAAGAGCAAGGTGGGAAGTTCTTGGAGGGAAGGATGTCGGGAGTCTATTTGGAAACAGTCTCTCTACCCCAGAGTAGGGGTAAGGTTTGCTTACACACTATCCTCCCCAGACCCCACTAAGTGGAATTGTACTAGGTTGTTATTGTTGTTGTTGTTGTTGTATTTTTATTCTCTTACTCCTATTCCTATGAGTAGATTTTAAAGTTATATTGAATGATGTATTTTGACATATTTAAATGATCATGTAAACGATAAGCAATACCAAATACTGAATGTTATTGCTTTGGTTAACTATATTTTATATTTATTGAGATTTTTAATATATTTTTACTTTACATTTATATTTTAATTAAATTTATTATTATAAATGTCTAAATTTATTTTTCTTTTTTAAATAATGCTAATTGCAAATTGAACCTCAACTGTCTTTTTTTGTAATTTGATACTTAAAAGTACTTTGTGAAAAAGAATAATCAAACATAATGAGCTTGCTAAAAGCACTACTCAAGTGAATTGACCAAACACAAATTGCTATTTTTCAAAAAAATATTTTTTGATAAAAACGCTTTTCAAAATAAGCAGTTTTTGACATATCAGCCAAACGAACTCTACTCAACTCTTTAAACTTCTAACGAAAGATAAGTTAACAAAAACGAGAAGAAATTATACTCCACACTTTGTCTACTCCGCGAAAATGCAACAAAGATAACACATAATCCGAATCCCTTGAATTAAACTAGCAAGCTCTCGCGGGGGAAAATAATAAGTAACTAAGGTTATTAAAGAAAGAAGTATATGATAGGTTCCAAACCCTTCATATTATGATACTTCGAGATCCACTACTGCTTTTTTTTTTTTTCTCCATTTGCATGTCATCTACCATTTTCTCCTTTTAGTTTTATTCTCTATTTCTCCTTTTAAAGTCCAAAACTTTCTCTGCAATTCTCTTTTTTTACTTTTTTGGCATGAAGTGATCTTCAACTTCAACCTTTAATTTGCATCAGCTGCCAAGTATATATGCTCTTCACAAAACTATAAACATAAAAAAATCCGGACATTTAGTAGGTCATTTGGGCTTAATTTGAGTTGATGTGGAATTTTTTTCCAAATGTTTGAAATAATACGTATGTAGTATAACATAGGAATCAGCGTTCTGGTGGACGCGTACTTTGACACCAAGCGGGCTTTCCTACTGATTTGGACGGTGACCACAATTTTAGATTCAAAAGTAGTTCCGAAATGAGTTGCTATCAATCCAAACAGCCAAACCAAACTCATATAATTACTAGGTTTAGTATGAACAATAAGATTCCTCAGTTAGTACTCAAAAAAAAATAAGATTCCTCAGCCTTTGGGATAGAGCATCTTTTTTGTTTTGGAGCAGTGTCGTATCAAAGTTTAATATGATTCTAAGTAGGTTTTCCAAATTAAATATATAATATATAGATAACTACCACCAATTGTTCGTCACTTTAATATGATTGTACCTCTTATTGGCCTAAAATTAAGTTATCTTCTAGTAGATGGTACTACTACCGTACTAGCTTTTAAATTGAGAGCAGCTACAGCTAAATTAGTCAAGCTACAAGGAAGTCAAATGTTGTGTAATTACGTTTTAATTACTCGCTTAGAGTCCGATTTATTAGCTGGCCGTTTGCCTCAATTATGCCGAAAAGACTTTGCATACGGTGAAAGCCAGCTTCAACCATCAAAATTTTTTTTATAGATGGAGACATCCATTTGACATTGACATTTTTTGAAGAAAAAGAAAAAGATTCGTCACCATCCGTCCCCTTATTAGTTATAGTTTTGTAGACATTGAAATGTTAACGAGCTAAATTCTAAATTCAAGATACCATATGACTCTTGAAATTCTACGAGTCTATTAGGGTTGCTGGGAGGTTACTCTACCCTGAACCCTGACTCACACATATTTAAAGGGATACATATTCCCTTGAGGAGGCGTCTCAAAAATCCTATAAATTCTTGGGATATTCACAAAGAGATCAAAATATGGTCAGATACTCCTTGACAATCAAATAGTTCAAGAAGCTGGAGATCAAATACATTCCCAGGAGGTCTATATCTTCCTATATTACATTCGAGAAATACGTTGTTTCAGCCCTCAAATCATGGCGATAATCAGAAGAGAAGAATTAGGGGAGAAACAGAATTTTACCCACAATTAATTAGTAAAAATATTTTTCTCTTATTTTGTGATTTCGGTTTATTTTTCATATGTCGAAATTTATTGCAAACAAGTTTATAAGCATATTTTCTTACTACGATTCGTATAATAATTTAAAATAAGCAAAAACATTTTATATATGGACAACACTGAGATTTAAAATTCTTCTGCTGGTCTTATTTGACGAGCTAACTACTATTCACTCCCATGAAAGCACATACGAATAAACTAGCTGATATTCCCTTTGAATGACGTGGGTACTCAAGTGAAACTTGTACAAAAGAAAATCAATAAATCGTATCAAATTGATAACTCGAGTCAAACCGGAAAAAAAAATTCAATGACGTTTTGGTTTGATTTGAGTTGGTGTTGGAAAAAAAAACTAGACCATAATTAATTTGGTTTTAACAAGAAAAAGTCAAATAAAATCAAATTCCAACCCGACATTATATTTATATATTTTTTACAAATATTTTATAAATATAAATATTTATTGTAATATAATTTATAAATATTTTTAAACTTGTTCAAAATTTTATCTTTAAACGTATTATTTAAAATTTGAACTTTACATTCTTGAGGAAGAGTGATAATGCACGAAGGGTCATTCCGTGCCGTATTTTGATTATATTTGCACGAAGAGTCATTCCGTGCCATGTTTTGATTATATTTGCACGAAAGGTCATTCCGTGCCATATTTTGGTTATATTTGCACGAAGGGTCATTCCGTGCCATGTTTTGATTATATTTGCACGAAGGGTCATTCCGTGCCATGTTTTGATTATATTTGCACGAAGGGTCATTCCGTGCCATATTTTGGTTATATTTGCACGAAGGGTCATTCCGTGCGATGTTTTGATTATATTTGCACGAAGGGTCATTCCGTGTCATGTTTGGATTAATTATGCACGAAGGGACATTCCGTGCTCTGATTCGAATATAATTGCACGAAGGATCATTCCGTGCCATGATATGAGAGTTATGTGAGGGAAAGCACGAAGGGTGATGCCGTGCACTTTATTTGATTGCTTTCGGTGAGAATGAGAGTAAAAGCACGAAGGTTGATGTCGTGCAACTGTTAATTTTCCTGCTCTCATTAATTATTGTTATTGCCCTATTTCTTACTTAAATTGTTGACTTTATATCCAGACTGTACTCCCCCATAGTATATTTCCCTCCATCTTAACTGTTTAATTTATGTATTCTTTCCTTTTATTGCATATATATACATTGAACTGCACATGTTGATTTGGTAGTCCTGCATAGCTTCGTCACTACTTCACCAGAGTTAGGCCAGGCACTTACCAGCACATGGGGTCGGTTGTACTGATGCTACACTTCTATGCTCTTTTGCACAGATCACGGTACTGGAGCAGCTTTTGGACCACATCAGTAGTTGATTGGGAGCTGTCTTCAGTCCAAGGACTTTCGAGGTAGCCTAGCCGACGTCCGCAGGCCGGAGTCCCTTCCTATTTTATTCAGTTTGTTATCACTTGTACCGAAGCAAACAGTATTGTACTTTGTTCAGACTCTGTATGTAGTATTCTATAGATGTTTGTGAGGTAGTGACTCCAGTCTCGGGTAGAGGTTGAAGTTGAGTTTCCGTATTTATTTTAGTTTACCTATATTTAAGACTTTCGCATTTTGGGTTTTCAGTTATTTATGTTTTAAAGACTTTCGCTTTTATTTAAATGACTCATTATTATTATTATTGTTGGGTTGTTATCAGAAAATGTTTAAATATTTGGCTTGTCTAGCTCCGACAGTAGGCGGCATCACGACTCCCGATTGTGTAAAATTCGGGTTGTGACAAGTTGGTATCAGAGCTCTAGGTTACATAGGTCTCACTACTCATGGAAAAACTTGGTAGAGTCTGAGGGATCGGTACGGAGACGTCTGCATTTACCCCCCAGAGTCTACGGAGTTAGGAAAAGTTTGACTTTTGTTCTTTCTTGTCGTGCGATTTTGTTTCTCAATACTGATTGTCTCTTTACTCTGTTCTTTCGCAGATGGCGAGAACATGTGCTTCCTCTTCTACCGCACAGCAGCCCGAGCCCCCAGCAGCAGCTCCTGCGAGGGGCAGAGGCCGAGGTCGTGCCAGAGGCCGAGACAGGGGCAGAGCTCAGCCCCGGGCAGCAGTTCTAGAGGTGGAGCCTCATATTGACTATGATGAGGAGGTTCCAGCCCCAGCATCTCCTTTTTGCCCATCTCAGGTCCCAGGAAGGGTCATGGTCACCCCAGATTTTCAGGACGCTTTAGTCAGATTGGCAGGCTTTATGGAGAGTGTCACTAGAGCGGGTTTGCTGCCAGTAGCACCAGCCACTTTTCAGGCTAGAGGAGGGGTTCAGACTCCTGCTACACGTACTCCTGAGCATGTAGCTCCCCATGCTCATGTCCTAGTGGTTCAGCCAGCTGTGACAGCTCAGCCAGGTATTGCAGCCCAAGCCAACGATGAAGCGGCTATGTCTTCGGATGCTTTGTGGAGACTCGATCGGTTCTCTAAGCTCATCACCACCACATTCAGTGGTGCTTCATCAGAGGATCCACAGGATTTCTTGTTCACCTGCCATGAGATCCTTAGGACTATGGGTATTGTGGAGACCAATGGGGTCGATTTTGCCACCTTTCGGCTTGCAGGATCCGCCAAGACTTGGTGAAGGGGCTATTGCTTATCTAGACCAGCAGGGTCTCCAGCATTGACATGGGATCAGTTCGCATAGTTGTTTGTGGAGAAGTTTCTCCCAGTCACTCAGCGGGAGGCACTTCCCATGCAGTTCGAGCGCCTCTAGTAGGGCTCTATGACAGTCACCCAGTACGAGACGCGGTTCATTAATTTGGCATGCCATGCTATTGTTATACTCCCCACAGAGCGAGAGAGGGTGCGGAGGTTTATTGATGAATTGATTCAGTCGATCCGTCTCCAAATGGCTATGGGAGCTGGTAGTGAGATTTCCTTTCAGGAGGCGGCCAATGTGGCCCGCAGAGTTGAGATGGCCCTTGCACGAGGAGGTGGTCATGTGTCGGATAAGAGGCCTCATCATTCTGGTAGGTTCAGTGGTACCTCGTCTGGAGGTAGGGATTCTTATGGTAGAGGCCATTCACCGAGGCCCTTTCAGTCAACACTCCAGGTTTCTCATGGTACTCCAGGCGGCGGTGGTTCTCAGCAGCATTTTTCTGATCAGCAGCCTATCAGTGCACCTCCATTTTAGAGCTTCCGGGGAGGACATTTAGGTCGACGGAGCTAGCAGTCATAGTAGCCGAGGGCTTGTTACGGTTGTGGTGACCCCAGTCACATTGTTAGATTTTTCCCTCGAGCCTCGGGTAGCTCTCAGCAGCAGGGTCCTCGCCCCATGATTCAGGCACTAAGTGATCCACAGCTCGCCCAGCCAGCTAGAGGCGGGGGTAGGGATCATATAGGTGGAGGTAGAGATCGTAGAGGTGGAGCTCGGGCCGGCAAAGGTAGAGGCCAGCCAGTAGCCGATCGTCCCAGAGACATGGTTCAGGGAGGTGGGGCCCAGACCCGGTGTTATGCTTTGCCAGCTAGGCCAGAGGCTGAGTCGTCAGATGCTGTTATTACAGGTACTATTCTGGTTTGTGATAGGGATGCTTCAGTGCTATTTGACCCTGGGTCTACGTATTCATATGTGTCGTCCTATTTTGCACCTTACCTGGCTATGCCTAGTGATGCTTTGGGTATCTATGTTTATGTATCTACACCGGTTGGTGATTTTATAGTGGTCGATCGAGTTCATCCTTCCTGTGTGGTAGTGTTTGAGGGTCTTGAGACCCGTGTTGATTTATTGCTTTTAGACATGGTGGATTTCGACGTTATATTAGGGTGGATTGGTTGTCCCGTATCATGCTATCTTTGATTGTCACACCAAGACCGTGACCTTGGCTTTACCAGATTTGCCCCGATTGGAGTGGAGAGGGACCTCAGGACATGCCACCCGCAGTGTTATTTCATATGTAAAGGCTCGACGCATGGTCGAGAAGGGGTGTTTAGCTTATCTGGCGTATGTTCGTAATTCCAGCACTGAGGTTCCTTCTATTGACTCTGTTCCTATTGTTCGGGAGTTCCCCGAGGTTTTCCCTTCAAACCTGCCGGGTATGCCGCTCGACAGGGATATTGATTTCTGTATCGATCTAGCCCTAGGCACGCAGCCCATTTCTATTCCGTCGTATCACATGGCCCTACCAGAGTTGAAGAAGTTAAAGGACCAGTTGCAAGATTTGATAGAGAAGGGTTTTATTAGGCCTAGCATTTCTCCTTGGGGCGCGCCGATGTTATTTTTGAAGAAAAAGGATAGATAGATGAGGATGTGCATTGATTACCGGCAGTTGAACAAGGTGACGATTAAGAACAAGTATCCACTGCCGAGGATTGATGATTTTTTTTACCAGCTTCAGGGTGCGAAAGTGTTTTCAAAGATAGATTTGAGATCTAGCTACCATCAGCTGAGGATTAGGGCATCTGATGTCCCTAAGACAGCATTCCGCACTCGGTATGGGCATTATGAGTTTCTGGTCATGTCATTTGGGCTGATCAATGCCCCAGCAGCATTTATGGAGTTGATGAATCGAGTGTTTACTTGGACTTATTTGTGGTAGTCTTTGTTGATGATATTCTGGTGTACTCCCGCAGCCAGGAGGAGCACGAGCATCACCTCAGAGTGGTTCTTCAGACTCTGAAGGATAGTCAGTTGTATGCTAAGTTCTCGAAGTGCGAGTTCTGGTTGAGTTCGGTTGCATTTCTAGGTCATGTTGTATCAGCAGAGGGTATTCAGGTGGACCCGAAGAACATTGAGGCAGTCAAGAACTGGTCTCGACCAGCATCAGCTACTGAGATTCAGAGTTTCTTGGGGTTAGCAGGTTATACCGCCAATTCCTAGAGGGATTTTCATCCATAGCAGCCCCGATGACCAGATTGACCCAGAAGGGTGCCCAGTTCAGATAGTCAGATGAGTGTGAGGTGAGCTTTCAGAAGCTCAAGACAGCTCTGACTACAACACCGATATTGGTTTTGCCCACAGGCTCAGGGCCTTATACGGTTTATTGTGATGCCTCCCGTATTGGGCTTGGTGCGGTATTGATGCAGGATGGCAGAGTCATTGCTTATGCTTTTAGGCAATTGAAGATCCACGAGAAGAATTATCTGGTTCATGATCTAGAGTTGGCAACCATTGTTCATGCTTTAAAGATTTGGAGGCATTACTTATATGGTGTGACGTGTGAGGTGTACACTGATCACAAGAGTCTGCAACACTTGTTCAAGTAGAAGGAGTTGAACTTAAGGCAGCGGAGGTGGTTGGAGCTATTGAAGGATTATGATATTACTATTTGTACCACCCGGGGAGGGCCAATGTGGTGGCCGATGCATTGAGTATGAAGTCCGCCAGCATGGGTAGTCTTGCTTATGTTCCGGTCAACCAGAGACCGCTTGATTTGGATATTCAGGCCTTGGACAATCGGTTTGTGAGGTTGGATATTTCTGAGCCTAGCAGAGTGTTAGCTTGAATGGTCGCTCGCTCTTCATTATTGGAGTGTATCTGTGATCGGCAGTTTGATGATCCCCATTTGTGTGTCCTGAGAGACACGGTGCAGCGTGGAGGTGCCACAAAGGTGACCTTAGATGATGATGGTGTTTTGAGGTTGCAGGGGCGAGTTTGTGTGCCTAATGTCTATGGGATTCAAGAGTTATTCTTAGCGGAGGCCCATAGTTCTCGGTATTCTTTTCACCCAGGCGCCGCGAAGATGTACCAGGACTTGAGGCAACATTATTGGTGGCGTAGGATGAAGAAAGATATTGTTGCATATGTGGCTTGGTGTTTTTCAGTAGGTCAAGTATGAGCATCAGAGGCCTGGTGGTTTGTTTTAGAGGATTGAGCTTCCCGAGTGGAAGTGGGAGAGGATTACCATGGATTTCGTTACTGGACTTTCGATGACTCGGAAGAAGTTTGATGCTATTTGGGTCATTGTTGATAGGCTGACCAAGTCAACGCATTTTATTCCTATTGCAGCCACTTATTCATCGGAGAGGTTAGCCGAGATCCACATCCGGGAGATTGTTCACCTTTTTGGGGTGCCAGCATCTATCATTTCGGATCGGGGTATGCAGTTTAACTCGCGCTTCTGGAGAGCAGTCCAACAGGAGTTGGGTACCCAGGTTCAGTTGAGCACAGCGTTCTATCCTCAAAAGACGGCCAGTCTGAGAGGACTATTCAGATATTGGAGGATATGCCCCAAGCCTGTGTCATTGATTTTGGAGGCTCGTGGGACCAGTATTTTCCTTTAGCAGAGTTCGCCTACAACAACAGCTACCAGTCCAGCATTCTGATGGCTCCATATGAGGCGTTGTATGGTAGACGATGTCGGTCTCCAGTCAGATGGTTTGAGCTGGGAGAGGCTTGGTTATTGGGTACAGATTTAGTTCAGGACGCCTTGGATAAGGTCAAGATCATTCAGGACAGGCTTCGTTCGGCTCAGTCGCGGCAAAAGAGTTATGCGGATCGTAAGGTTCGAGATATAGCTTTCATGGTTGGTGAGCGAGTCTTGCCCCGGGTGTCTCCTATGAAGGGCGTGATGAGATTTGGGAAGAAGGGCAAGCTTAGCCCTAGGTTCATTGGCCCATTTGAGATCCTCGATCGTGTGGGAGAGGTGGCTTACAGACTTGCCTTGCCACCTAGCTTGTCAGCCGTGCATCCAATGTTTCATGTGTCTATGCTTCGGAGGTTTCACGACGATCCAGCTCACGTGTTAGATTTCAGCACTGTCCAGTTGGACAAGGATCTGTCTTACGAGGAGGAGCATGTAGCTATTCTAGACCGGCAGGTTCGACAGTTGAGGTTGAAGAGTTTTCCTTCAGTGCGTATTTAGTGGAGAGGTCAGCCTCCTAAGGTATCGACCTGGCAGTTTGAGTCTGATATGCGGAGCTGTTATCCTCATCTATTTCCCGACTTAGGTACTTCTTTCTTTTGTCCGTTCGAGGACGAACGGTTGTTTTAGAGTGGAGAATGTGACGACCCAAAGGGTCATCACCGGATTTCTCTCTTTTTTCGTTCCCCCAAGGCCTTGAAACCTCACTTTTAGTTGCCTCGATTTGCGTGTGCAGTCCTGGCACGTAGCCGGAAAGATTATATGTTAAATTCTGTGAAAATTTTCAAAATGTGGCTTTAAAATGATTAAAGTTGACTTCGGTCAACATTTTTGGTAAACGGACCCGGACCCATTATTTGACGATCCCGGAGGGTCCGTAGAAAAATATGGGACTCGGGCATGTGCCCGGAGTCAAAATTCGAGGTCTAGAACCCGAGGAAAAAGAATTTTTCTCTGAAATTATTTTTCTGAAATTATTAAGGAAAATGGAAATGAAAATTGATTAAAAGACTATGTTATCAGGCTCGTATTTTGGTTCCGATACCCGGTACAAGTGTTAAATATGTGTTAAGCACTTTCTGTAAAGTTTGGTCGAAATCGGACGTCATTTGACGTGTTTCGGACCTAAATATCTAAAGTTGGAAGTTTATGAAGTTAGAATGAAAAATGATGATTTTCAGGTTTGATTCATTGATTTTGATGTTATTTTGGCGATTTGATCGCATGAGTAAGTCCGTACGGTATTTGTGAGGTTGTGTGCATAATTGGTTTGGAGCCCCGAGGGCTCGGGTGAGTTTTGGATAGGCATCAAATTGCATTTCTTATTTTTGAAAAATCTGGTATGTTGGCTTCTGTGGTTTTCGCAAATGCGAAGGGGAGACTCGCAATTGCTAGCTCGCAAATGCGAGCTTCGAGTCGCAATTGCGAGGTCTAGGAAATTTCGTACAGGCCGCAAATGCGAAAGTCCCCAGGACTGCCTAGTTTCGCAAATGCGAAGTTCCCCATCGCAATTGCGAAGTGAGAGGCTCGCAAATGCGAGACTATGTTCGCAAATGCGAAGGTCTCGTTCATGGCCTGGCTTCGCAAATGTGAAGTTGCGTTCGCAATTCCCATATTTGGTCGGGGTTCTCAATTGCGAACCCCAATTCGCATTTCTCACATCTGCAACCTGCATTTTTCATACTAGACGATTTTAGACCTCACTTTTCATATTTCACAAATCCAAACACCCATTGGCAATTTTTCAAGAACTCTTCCTTCTGTAATTCAATTGTAAGTTGATTTTCACTTAATTTCTTCAATCTTTCACATCATTTATCATGTTTTCATCTTAAAATCATGGTTTTTCATGGGTGAAAAATAGGGATTTTGGGTAGAACCTAGATTTTCTTAAAATTGGGAATCTGGAACTCAAGTTGAGGTCTGATTTCAAAACAAATCATAGATATGAACTCGTAGGGGAATGGGTAGCTGGGTTTTGGTTCGAACCTCGGGTTTTTCCACGTAGGCCCGGGGGCATTTTGGGAATTTTTGAGTAAATCTTTGGGAAATTTATTTTCATGCATTCAAATTGATTCAATTAGCATTTGTTAATACACTCAAGTAATTTTTGACTAAATTCGAGCGGTTTTGTGGTGAATTCGAAGGGTAAAGCTATACTAGAGGCTTGAGTTGATTTTGGAGCATTTGATGTAAGTGTTTGATCTAACTTTGGCTTGAGGGAATAGGATTAGGGTGTTGTTTGCTAATTGCTAAATATTGAGTACGGTGTATAGGCATGGTGACGATTATCTATACACCGGTATCTAGCATGACCGCGGGTCCTTGTTTGTACTTATTCCGATATTGTTATGACTCTACCATGTTAATTGATGAATCCTATGAAATGTGAAGAGTATGAGGATTGATTGTGAGTTGTAAACTCTTTGGAGCATTGGCTTGAACAATAAAAAGACTATTGGGGTAAGAAATGAAGGAAATAGAAAGTATTATGATTAATCCCTTGCCGGGATGATTTGAGTATATTGATTATTCCCCCTTGCCGAGATTTAGCTGTTAATTGTGTAATTCCCTTACCGGGACATTTCTTATTATTTGTTTATCCCCTTGCCCTGTTTGGTTGTGATTGTTGTTTGGGTGAGGAAGAGTAATAATGTACGAAGGGTCATTCTGTGCCATATTTTGATTATATTTGCAAGAAGAGTCATTCCGTGCCATGTATTGATTATATTTGCACGAAGGGTCATTCCGTGCCATGTTTTGATTATATTTGCACGAAGGGTCATTCCGTGCCATATTTTGATTAATTATGCACGAAGGGACATTCCGTGCTCTAATTCGAATATAATTGCACGAATGATCATTCCGTGCCATGATATGAAAGTTATGTGAGGGAAAGCACGAAGGGTGATATCGTGCACTTTATTTGATTGCTTTCGGTGAGAATGAGAGTAAAAGCACGAAGGTTGATGTCGTGCAAATGTTGATTTTCCTACTCTCATTAATTATTGTTATTGCCCTATTTCTTACTTAAATTGTTGACTTTATATCCGGACTGTACTCCCCTATAGTATGTTTCCCTCCCTCTTAACTGTTTAATTTATGTATTCTTTCCTTTTTGTTGCATATATATACATTGAACTGCACAGGTTGATTTGGTAGTCCTGTCTAGCATCGTCACTACTTCGCCGGGGTTAGGCCAGGCACTTACCAGCACATGGGGTCCGTTGTGCTGATGCTACACTTCTATGCTCTTTTGCACAGATCACGGTACTGGAGCAGCTTTTGGACCATAACAGTAGTTGATTGGGAGCTGTCTTTAGTCCAGGGACTTTCGAGGTAGCCTAGCCGACGTCCGCAGGCCGGAGTCCTTTCCTATTTTATTTAGTTTGTTATCACTTGTACCGAAGCAAACAGTATTGTACTTTGTTCAGACTCTGTATGTAGTATTCTATAGATGTTCGTGAGGTAGTAACTCCAGTCTTGGGTAGAGGTTGAAGTTGAGTTTCCGTATTTGTTTTAGTTTACCTATATTTAAGGCTTCCGCATTTTGGGTTTTCAGTTATCTATGTTTTAAAGACTTTCGCTTTTATTTAAATGACTCGTTATTGTTATTATTGCTGGATTGTTATCAAGAAATATTTAAATGCTTGGCTTGCCTAGCTCCGACAGTAGGCGCCATCACGACTCCCGATGGTGGGAAATTCGGGTTGTGACAATATTAATTACCTGATTATGTAAGAAAGTTGTACACTGACTGTAATTGTTTTTTTACTCTTTCATATATCTAGTATTCTTTTACTTTTATAATTTACACAAAAAGAGAAGCCACCTACTCAATAGACCTATGGGACACAAAACCATAATTTAGAGAGTGCAACCCTACTAGCAAGGGAGTATGATCACAGTCCAGCAATAATACAATGTTAAGGGAATGATAGACCAAGACAGAAGGTATTCAGATATTATAATATGTGTAGCATGTATATATCATTTGTGAGTAAGGTAGAAGGAAGCTGGGGACAACATATCCAAGGATCAAGTATGTATAAGATAGTGGGGAAGCTGAATCGACTGAAGAAAGTATTAAGACAATTAAACAAGGGCAGTTTTAGTGAAGTTGAGAAAAAGGAAGAAAACTGGTTGAAGAAGCTGTTAGAATGCCAGGAGAAAATACAAAAAGATCCTAGAAATGAAGGGCTAAGCATAGAAGAGAAGAAATTGACAGAGGAATATATGTACTGGAAGGAAGCAAAAATGAAATACTTGCAGCAAAGAAGTAAGGTGCAATTGATCAAACAAGGGGATATGAACACTAGATACTTCCATTCTGTGATCAAGGAAAATTAAGGATAGCAACTAGAATCTTCACAATTCAGAATAGCCAGGGGGAAACAGTGCAAACAACAAAGGAATTGCTTGAAGCTTTTGTGGAATTCTATGAGAATCTACTGGGCACAGATAAGAAGGACATGAGTCATGAAGTAAGCAGATTAGTACAAGCATGACCAATGGTATCAAAAGAACAAAAAGTACAGATGCAAAGAGATTTACAATGCAGGAAATCAAAGAGGCGTTGTAGGGAATAGAAGGTACAAAAGCACCAGGACCTGATGAGTATGGAAACCAACTCTTCAAGGAGAGTTGGAACATAGTAGGGAAGGATGTTATTGAGGCAATCCTAGAGTTCTTCCAATCTGGGAAGACGCTTAGAGCAATGAATACTATAGAAATCACACTGATACCAAAATCTACTCATGCAACAACAGTAGGTGATACAGACCTATAGCTTGCTGTAATGTGGTCTATAAGATCATTTCAAAGATGCTATGTAACGGATTGAAACTGGTTTTACCTCGAATTATATCACAAAATTAAAGTGCATTTGTGGCAAGGAGGACAATTATACAAAATATTTTGATATGCCAGGATCTAGTCATATTGTATAATAGAAAGAACACAACTAAAAGTTGTTTGATTAAGGTGGACCTGAAGAAAGCCTATGATTCGATTGAATGAGAATTTGTAAGGGAGACGTTACATGCACTAGATTTCCCATCTAAATTTATTGGATGGATAATGGAATATATAACTACAACTAGTTACTGCATAAACTTGAATGGAGACTGTTATGGGGATATAAAAGGCAGGAGATGACTAAGACAAGTGGATCCAATATAATCCTTGCTATTTGTCATCTATATGGAATACTTCACAAGGGTGATGGGCCAGGTAGCACAGCAGAAGGAATTCAAGTATCACACAAAATGCAAGGAGATGAAACTGACACACATGTGTTTTGCAGATGATATGATTCTGTTTTGTAAATGGGAATATAGCTCTGTAATGCTAATGCTGAGAGGACTAATGACCTTCTCAAACACATAAGGGATGATAGTAAATGCTTAGAAATCAAACATATTCTGTGCAAATATGAACAACAATGAAATGGAAGACTTGAGTGAGATGATTGGCTATAAGAAAGGGAAACTTCGATTCAACTACTTAGGAGTCCCCATTTCTCCTAAGAAGTTGAATGCAGTGGATTGTGAAAGATTAATTGACAAGATACTAATAAGAATCAAGGGATGGGGGTCCAAGAATCTCTCATATACAGGAAGAGTTCAATTAGTCAACGCTGTTTTAATGCATCTTCATACTTACTGGGCATCCATTTTCATACTGCCAAAGAAAGTGATGAAGACCATAGTAACCATTTGCAGGAATTATCTATGGGATGGGAGAATGATTACCAACAAGCCTCCATTAGTAACCTGAGATACTGTCTGCAGATCAAAGGAAGAAGGGGGACTAGGGATACAAGAATGCACATCCTGGAATGAAGCAGCAATTGCCAAATACGTATGAAATATTGAGCAAAAATGTAATACACTATGGGTAAGATGGGTGAATCATATATACATAAAAGGAAATGATTGGTGGCAATACAAACCACCACAGGATTGCGCATGGTACTTGAAGTAAGTATGTGACATTAAAAAGAAATTTGAAGCTGGATTTGAACAAAGAGGCTGGAAAGGAAAGAATATACAGTACACAATCAAAGATGGCTATGACCGGAGAAGAGGAGAAGCAATCAAATGACCAAATGCTAGATGGATTTGGAACAGTTTAAATGTTCCAAAGCACTGTTTCATTAGATGGCTGATCATGAAGCAAAGATTACTCACAAGGGATCGCTTGTTTATGATAGTGGTGAGCCAAGATAAGACATGTCTCCTATGTGAAAGAGCAGATGAAACAATCCAACAACTGTTTTTTCTATGTAAATACTCAAGCAGAATATTGGAATACTTATGTAAATAGCTGAAGGTTAAAATAAACAAAGTAAATCAGAAGAATATATGGAGGAAGATAGAAAGATGTATCAAAGGAAGAATATGCAGAAAGTTTGTAGTATCCATCATCGTAGCAATCATGTATGGGATCTGGAAAGTTAGGAATGAGGCATTGTGGAACAAAGTAGTATCAATTCCAGAAAAGATGTGGCAAGGAATCAAGGAAGACAACAAATATAGAGAGCAGGAAAAATAGAAAAGAAAAAGAATGGATAAATACATTGTATGGATAGTATAGTAGAGAGCAAACTACCTAGTAGGGATGCATAGAAGTAAGCTTAATGAGATTAGCTTATAGTCATAACATGATTAATGGGTTGTAAATATTTTTGTCAGAGGGAAGATAAATAAAAAATTTCTCTGACCAAAACAAAGAAAGTGCATCCAAATGTACATTCCTTTGCAATTTGACCAAAACACTTTCCTAATTAGGACATTTATCTTGAATTTAAGGATGTGAAATAAAAGTAAAGTTTCAACTTTTC
Organism: Nicotiana glauca; assembly: GCA_026770625.1. Lineage (NCBI taxonomy): Eukaryota > Viridiplantae > Streptophyta > Magnoliopsida > Solanales > Solanaceae > Nicotiana > Nicotiana glauca. The sequence continues at coordinate 18,347 of MU775051.1, forward strand.
TTTTTACTGGTCCCAAATAAGAAGACATAAAGCCCAAACTTCGACGAAAAGGAGGTTCCTAAGGCTCTGTTTGGCCATGAGTATTGTCAAAATAAATTTGGGATTTATTTTCAAAACTCATATTTGACCATAAATTTTGTTCAATTTTGGCAAAATCCCAAACCCCAAATCCCAAAATCACCCCAATTGCCGATTTTGGACCAAAATACCAAAACTTGGGAATTATATACATGTTTTTCCAAAATAAAGTTGGGAAATATGTTTTGAAAACGTATGTTCAAACACATTTTTATCTTCAAACCAAACTTTATACAAATCAGATTTTCAAAACAAATTTGGGATCTGTGGCCAAACGCTAGCCAAGGAAAAACAAGAAAATGATGGACTTCCATCTCTCTAATGACCTATATATTAGTACAGAAGACTTGGGATTCTTTAGCATCCCATATCTGAAACCAGCTCAACAAGAGTAACAATATTATTCAACTCGCGCTCCTTTAAATTTTTAAGAGTTTAATTTTTATGGACTGATAATATAAAAAATGTTTGTACAATCATATGAATTAATAAGTACTTTTACGTAAATTTTTATATAAATATTACAGTAGCTAATAACGTCATAAAAATGATAACTGACTTGCTATCTTATATTAAACTACAGACATAGTGTAAAAGTTATAGACAATGTCAATAAATATAACTTAAATTCAAATTTTAATCCCACTAGATGATAAATACATCATCAGAAACCAAACCCTTTTAGTCTCTAGACCCCAAACAAATTGAAATTTAAAAAACTATTTCCTGTTAATTTTCTTAATGAGGAAAGAAACATGCTTTGCAATTTAATTGGTTAAGGGTCTGATTTTCCCTTCTACTATTATAAATAGGCTTTATTTTTCCTCCGTTTGAGTTTTTTATAAAAAATATTCCTACTGTTATACTTTAGGTTTAAATTTATCCTTCATCCGTTAAATATGGTTAAATATACCCTACCAGTTTTTAATAGACACGTGGCAGCATGTCATTGGACCTGACCCAATGATTAAATTTTTTTCAAAGCATTTTTATTAAAAACTGGAAAAAAATTGCAAAAATAGAAAAAAATGTTTTTAATAAAATATTTTTGTTTTTTAAAAACTGAAAAAAATATTTTCAACAAAATTTTTTTGTTTTTGAATTTTTTTTAATTTTTTCAGTTTTTTAAAGCATTTCGTTTTATTTCGTTTTTCAGCTTTTTTAAAAGTAAAAGTATATTTGTTTATTTAAAAAATAAAATGAAGAAAAAAATTTCAAAAAAAGTAACTTCTATATTAGTTTTTTTCTATGTTAGAAGTAGCTAAAGATATTTTTTTCGAAATTTTTTTCTTCATTTTATTTTTTTTCTATGCATTAGTTTTAAAGATATTTTTAACATAGAAAAAATATTAAAATGAAGAAAAAAATTTCGAAAAAAGTATCTTTAGCTACTTCTAACATAGAAAAAAACTAACATAGAAGATACTTTTTTCGAAATTTTTTTCTTCATTTTATTTTTTAAATAAATAAAAATACTTTTACTTTTAAAAAAACTAAAAAAAATAAAATGAAATGCTTTAAAAAACTGAAAAAAATATAAAAAAAATTCAAAAACGAAAATATTTTGTTGAAAATATTTTTTTCAGTTTTTAAAAAATAAAAATATTTTATTAAAAATATTTTTTTCTATTTTTACGATTGTTTTCCAGTTTTTAATAAAAATGCTTTAAAAAAATTTTAATCATTGGATCAGGTCCAATGACATGCTGCCACGTGTCCATTAAAAAATTGGTAGGATATATTTAACCATATTTAACGGATGAAGGGTAAATTTAAACCTAAAGTATAACAGTAGAGATATTTTTGATAAGAAAATCAAACGGAAAATAAATAAAACCTATTTATAATAGTAGAAGGACAAATCAGACTCTTAACCGCAATATTGGACTTCTCCGTCCAGCAGTTTATCCACTTTTTTGGAGAAAGGTTGGAGTACCCATACGTGCAATTATTTTTCAAGAAATTGAAAATTTCAAATATGACACCCTAGATATATTTTTCTATGCCGTTAATTTCCTATTTCAACAACCCTTTTGTCTCAATTCTTGGTCATCAACAGCAAGGACGTGTTAGAAGCTTACCACAAATAGATACAGAAGTGTTGCGCCAAGAAACTGTAGAGTCACGTTAGCCCATTAACTCTACTTACCGTAATAAATTAAGAGAAACTTTGAGAAACCACTATGTTTCGGTGGTTATTAGCTAGTTGTAGCTATTATTTATTATATTACTTCCTATAGTTATGTTTTCAGGTTTTTTAGAGTGTATTTCATGTATTTAAGCTACTTTATTCATGAATACAGTAGCATTTCTCGTCGTGAAACAAGGGATTACAGCTAAACAGATTATTGTATTCGACTGTATTTACGGCGTGAAACAAGGGATTAAAGCGAGACAGATGATTATATTCGCCTGTATTCACGATATGTATTTGTGAATACAGTAACGTAAATAGCGCAATTCATGGTCTATTTAGTTGTTTTTAAACGGAAAGTGAATCAATTAACACAATAGATGTCGCGCCCCCTTTTTCCTCCACGGAGAAGTCCGGGTTTTGACATTCATTGAGAACAACTCGTTTTCTTTTGGGATTTGGGTATTTGAAGAGTCGCCACCTAACGGATTATGGTGCGTTAGGGCACCTAGAGCGATTAACTCTTTGACTAGTTTCTGTTACCAGAGATTTAGGGTAAGGACTCGAAATAACCTTGAGGGGAAGGTGTTAGGCACCTCTCGCAGTCCACAACGGTGAGTCCCGGCCAAACTTAAACTCATGTGAATTAGTCATTTTAACAAATAAACAGTTTTTACACGTTCTTGCAAGTAAAGGCATGTTTTGACATTCTAAGCACATGTATGATTCAAGTAATGACACAAGGGAAAAGGTTTGAACAAGTTGCACATATATAAAGAAATGTAAACTTATTTAAACAACGGGAGTTGAGAAAGAGGGGTCCTAAGTTGGTTAGCCTGCAGGATCATACCCACACAATGCCCGGTAATCACTCCTCAATGAGGGGCTACACGTAACATTAGCGCGTAGTCATCATATCCTTACTACCAAATTTCCTCCCATTAGTCATAGCCTAAAGCGTTCTAACAACCTTGAAAGAGATCATATGCGTGCTCTACCTGTCCCTTCCTCGTGGCCTTGGAGGTATTTAGGACCTCTAATTTAGGTAGTTCTAGACCATCCTAAAGTGTTTAAAGGAGCAAAATCAAAGCGTCAACCAAAATAATTAGGACTGTATTTAAAGAGGGAACAATTAAAGGCTCACATTTTACCTCTACAAGCAGACAAATAAGTATGCGTCTCAAACAACTGTTTCATGTATTTAAGAGGAAAAACCTTAGAACATGATATCTAGGTGAGTAGAGAGTATATAGTATTGAATTAGGACCAAAGTGTCAAAGACCTATTCAACTTGCCTACTGATTTTAGATCTATTGAATTGGAGCAGTCTCAAATTATAATGCGCAGTTCTATAATTGAAAGATTTTTAATCGCCCTATAGGCTTGCTTAAGCGTATAACAGTGATGTCCTATGAGCATGGTATCTATTATTGATCGGGAATGCAGTAAAACAGTAAATGGTTTTTAAACGGACAACTTGAGATCCTATAGGCATGCTTTCTAGCAATATTAATTAAGGCAGCATTTGAAAATGTATTAAAGAAGCGGACATATTTGTTAATTAAGCCAATTCAGAATAAACAAATATGAATTAAACTGATTTTTCTAACTAAACTGGTTTTTAGTCCTATAGGCACAATTTCTAAGTAAACACAATGTGAAGCAGGCAGAATTCGTTTAACCAAGGTGAAACACCTATAGGCATGATTTATATTAAACATAATATGAAGCAAGCAGAATTTGTTTGACCAAAGTGAAACCCTTCTAGGCATGATTTCTATTAAAGCTGATTTTAACTCTTATAGGCATGGTATCTAATTATTAAAAGTTGATTTAGATCCTATACGCATGGCTTCTAATTATGTGAAGTAAAACAGAACTTATTTAAACCAAAGCAGATCCTATAGGCATGTTATCTACCCAATTTTACCCACAATATATAACTACCCGCCCTTTTTCACTAGTCACCCCACTGTTTGTTTACAATAATTATTATAGACCAATGAATTGAATAAAAATTACATAATATAAATAGAAATTAATCTATAGGGAGCCTGAAGTAGGCCTAAACTGTAACGACCCAGCCGGTCGTTTTTGAAATTTACGCCCCGATCCCCTATTAACTGTTTTTTCTAAGTTTATTTCCGCTATTTTGGATTTGCCGGGACGTTCGGTGTTGAGTTTTGGGACACTTAGTCCCTAAATGAGAGCTTAAGTATTGAAAAATAGACCGTAGTTAGAACAGTGTGAAGACGGCCTCGGAATGGAAATCTGATGGTTTCCTTAGCTCCGTTAGGTGATTTTGAGGTTGGGAGAGTGCTCGGAATGAATTTTAGAAGTCCGTAACTAATTTAGGCATGAATTGGCGAAGTTAGTATTTTGGCGATTTCCGGTTGATAGGTGAGATTTTGATCCGATGGTCGGAATGGAATTTCGAGAGTTGTTGTAGCTTCATTAGGTGATTTGGGATATGTGTGCGAAATTTCAGGTCATTCGGACGTGTTTTGGTTGAGTTTTTGATCGAATGCGTGTTTTAGAAGTTTTAGAGGAACTTAGGCTTGAATTTGATATAATTTGATGGTTTTGGCGTTGTTTGAGGTGTTTTGAGGATTGAAACAAGTTTGAACAATGTTTTAAGATGCGTTGGTGCTTTTGGTTGAGGTCCCGGAGGCCTCGGGTGTGTTTCAGATTGTATTGCGCTCTTAATTATTTGATGTTTCAACGCCGTATCTTTGGACCTAAAGGGGTATTATATTAAGTAAATGAGCTCCAAATTAAGTTTTTATTGAACCATTAGATCCGTTTCGTAATTTTGGAGCCATAGCAAAAGAATCGTCGAATTTGGACATCGTATGAGGGAGTTATGCTCATTTCCGTGTCGAGAAAGTGCTGGTTGCTATCATAACCGCAGAAGCGGCAATTTGCCGCGGAAGCGGGACCGCAAAAGCAGAAATTTTGCCGCGAAAGCGGTACCGCAGAAATAGAAAATATCCGCAGAAGCAAAATTTTCCGCGAAAGCGGAAAATTTTTCGCAGAAGCGAAAAAAGGGCCTGGGCAGAGATCTTAAGTTTTGAATGGGACTTCGTTCCCATTTTCCATTTTTGACTTCTAGAGCTCGATTTTGGGAGAAATTTTGAGGGGCTTTCGCTGGCAACGATTGGGTAACGATTCTCTACTCTCTTATGCTTAGTACCTCTAATCATGATTCCCTTCGTATTTTCGGATTTTTGAACGAAAAATGAGTCAAAATTCTTAGACTAAATTGTTGAGTTTTGAGTTGGTATTTGACCTCCGATTTGAGAGATTTTTATATGGGTAGACTCGTGAGACTACGAGGGTTCTAAAAATGTAAAGTTTATCCGATTTCAAGATGTGGGCCTGAGGGGCTTTTGGTCATTTTACACAATTTCGTGTATTAACTTAGAATTTAATTGTAGAATCAATTACTTGAATTATTATTTACAATATGCAATTTAATTGAATAGATTTGAGCCATTTGGAGTAAGATACTCGTGGCAAGAGCGTGGTTTTAGGTTGACTTGCACTTGTTCAAGGTAAGTGGCTTGTCTAACCTTGTGTGGGGGACCTTTCCCCTTAGGATGTGATATTTGGTAATTGAATGCCTTGTACGTAAGGTGATGAGTGCGTACTTGAGCTAATTGTTGAAAACCCGAATTTTTACTTAAAGATATTTAAACTGCGTTTCTTTCGTACTTGCTTTATTCTACCTGCCGTTATATTCTGTGCTAGTCTAGAAAAGCATATATAGTTGATCCAAATTTCCTACTTGCTTAATTTGCCTTAATTGTATTACAATATATGTCTTGTATTGTTGTGCTTCATTTCTAAATATTCTCTGATTTTGGTTGCGCATTTACATTGGGACTACGGATGTGGGATTCCGGTAGCTCCCCCTTGTTTGTTTACTTTGGGACTACGGATGTGGGATTCCGGTAGCTCCCCCTTGTTTGTTTACTTTGGGACTACGGGTTAGATTTACGGGAGATCCCCCTGCACATTTACTTTGGGACTACGGGTTAGATTCTCGGGAGATCCCCCTGCACATTTACTTTAGGACTACGGGTTAGATTCTCGGGAGATCCCCCTGCACATTGATAGTTGGACTACGGAACGGTATCCCGGAAGATCCCCCTGCACGTTGATAGTTGAACTACGGGACGGTATCCCGGGAGACCCTTTAGATATATTCATACGGTGGACTACGGGACGGTATCCCGGGACCTCCTCGGACAGATTGGTAAAATGGACTACAGGACGGTATCCTGGGAGATCCTCATTATTGGTGTTGGTATTGAGCTATTTACTCTGTGTTATCTTATTTTTCTGCGTATAAATTGTTGTTTGTGTAATCTGATTTACTCAATACATGTATCTTATTATTTCTATTTATTTCATACTGTTTTCAACCTTATTATTTTATTTTATCTCAGTAGGGCCCTGACCTTCCTCGTCACTACCCAACCGAGGTTAGGCTTGGCACTAATTGAGTACCGCTGTGGTGTACTCATGCCCCTTCTGTGCATGTTTTTCATGTGCAGCTCCAGGTACCTCCACCCAGGCGTATTATCCTCGCAGATGAGACATCTAGCAGAGACTTTGAGGTATATCTGCCACGTCCGCAGACCAGGAGTCTCTATCTTATTCCAGCTTCAGTATATGATTTTTCCCTTCTTTCGGTTGTGTAGACATTCTGGAGTTAAGTAGTATATTTCATTTCTATTAGCCTGTATTTCCTGTGAGTTTCCGGGTTTTGGGTGTTGTCTTGGTTTTTGTAATATGAGTGGTATTTTGCCAAGTGGCATTTATACACAGTTTTCTCTTGACAGTAAGATTTTCAGTTGTTTGCTTTAGCAAGTTAGCTTATTTTTCGCAAGTTAGTTTGTTTTCCGTAAGTTGTGTAAATTCCGCATTTTTAGGCTTACCTAGTCTTAGGAACTAGGTTCCATCATGACATATTCACGGAGGGCGAACTGGAGTCGTGACAAGTTGATATCAGAGCTCTAGGTTTATAAGAGTTACGGAACATAGGCCGGTTTATTAGAGTTTCGCTGATCAGTACGGAGACGTCTGTGCTTATCTACGAGAGGATATGTAACTGTTTGGAAAATTTCCACTTCATTTCATTCCTTATCGTGCGTCATTTATTCAGTTTGGAGCCTATATCATATGTTCTTTTTGCATCCACTTGTGTATTGAAATTGCACACTTGGTATCAATTACGCGCCAACGGTTCGTGATGCTACAAAAGGATTATAAGGGAGCCAAGAATTTGCTCAACCATTGTTACCGCGTGTCATCCATATCGATAATGCAGGCGTATTGAGAGGTCATTCAATTGTGCACATGAGAGTGCAATAGGTTCTGACATCTGGTTGATAAGTACGGTCTTAAGAAGGTTTACTTAATTTCCTAATCGTCGCATTAATGGTAGAGCCGTGAGGTGGATGTAGATCTAAAGATAGTTGGTGGTAATAGAGACTATGTGGTTCGTATGAGATGTCTATTTAGCGAAGGGTACAACTAGCAATCGAGATACTAGAGGAAGTGAGTTTAATTGTCCTAAGAATGACATGTGCCAAACGAACAGCTTGAGGTGTCTTATGATGGTGACGTATGAGCAATAAAGGTTAGTATCATGAAGTATCGGGATGTATCTTATGGCTTTGCACCAAAGTGAAGAGAGTCCACTATCAACGATCAAATTGTGGGTCATGCGTCATGTCAGATTTGACCTGAGATATATTTATATGGTATTCAAAAGTTCTCCGAAACTTGTATATGAGTAAGAGCTGAGATTTTATGGCACGATGTTGAGAATTTCGATATTCCTATGTCCATAATAATTCTACATTTCAGTATCAACAGGAAAATGGAAACAATTTCAGAATACTCGTGGTGCCCCAGTTAATCAGGGCACTCTCATGGGAGAAATCTGTTTCATCAGAACACTCGGTCCACACACTCCATCATAGTTACTAATCTATATACACTACAAGTTAGAGATGGAGGGAGAGCGGGTATATATCACCTGAGAGGTGGAGGCCGACCCATTGATATAATTGCTATGGTGTGGCTGAAGCCACTACACCAGATGGTGTCATTACAGATACAAATTCCGATTGTTATAAAAAAAAAGATATTTTTCCTTAATTTGTTTTGGTTCTGAAAATTTAGGCAAGTCCTCTTAATATGCTCCACTCATGAGTGAGCTTTGTAATCCTGAAATCTACTTATGTGAATACACCCGTTGGGATATTATTGGAGATAGCTATTTCTATCATTATGTGTTGGTCACTAAGAATAGATATGAGGCTAAAATAGACTTTCTATTACTTACTACAGTGGGTTTTGATGTGATTTCAGGATAATTAAATGCAATTGTGAATTATAGGCCCTATTGTTATGAGGGTTCATTATACTTTGTAATTTTCTTTGACGAAATTTCTTTTAAAGAAGAAGGAAAGGAAATGAAAATTTTCAGTTGGCACAATGTGCAAATACTTGTGATTCAGAGTTGAGGATGAGATCCTCAAATTTTTATATAATGTGAAATATTTTAAACCGAGCTACAAGCTGCGGTGGATGTTATATAAGGACAAGGTCCTGGTGGTGAAAAGTTTATGTGTTTAAAATTCTCCTTTTATGAAATTTAAAATTTTGTACTATATTTTAAATGGGAGTCATGCCTGTTAGGCTTATTTGACAATTCTTGTATATTTTCTGTTCATATTCAGCCATTTTTGTATTGTAAACNTTTAAATGGGAGTCATGCCTGTTAGGCTTATTTGACAATTCTTGTATATTTTCAATTCATATTTAGCCTTTTTTGTGTTGTAAACGTTGAGTTTTAGCCTATGAGATGGGCGCCCACGTGGCGATAAATGTGACTCATTAATTTGGGTGAGTAATTATGAGGTCTCCATGCCTCGTTATGAGTAAAGTGGAGGTTTGAAATGAGATGTTTGTTAACATAAGGCTAATTGGAAATGTTGTAATTTATAAACAACTTTTATGGCCAGAGACGTGGTTATGGGCATACATATGATGTGTTTCATGTGTAGATATCATTATGATAATGTGATGCTTGAAATGCTGAGATTAGTATTACTGATATACACATTGTGGTGTTTCATTGGGTTGTGGATGTGTTGTTAGGAATTATTTTGGTGTTACTATGGCAGGTGGATAGGCCTAATTACAAGGGAGGCTCTGCTGAAATTTTTGAAAATTTTGGGAGTTAGAAAAATTTGAGACATTAAGATGTGCGAAGAAAGAGATAAGTTACGTTGTATATTTGAGGACGAATGACTGTAAGTGTGGGAAAATGTAACATCCTGAAGAAAAATAATTTCGAAGTATTTAAGCGCTATTAAAAGTTGAAGAGTGTTGAAATAAGACTAATGCAGTGTGATGATGTGGAATTCGGATCCTATGACGAATGGCAGATTTTGAAGTTTGGGTCCTGTCCTAAGGTTACGGACTAAGGATGAGGTGAAACGTTCGGTTAAATTGAAGGATCAGTCACAGGAATTTGCTTGATAAGGGTTTTATTCGGCCCAGTGTATCACCTTAGGGTGCCCCTGTTTTGTTTGTGAAGAAGAAGGATGGTTCTATGCGTATGTGTATCGATTATTGCCAGTTGAATAAGGCTATAGTAAAGAACTGTTATCCTTTGCCTCGTATTGATGATCTATTTGACCAGATTCAGGGCGCACAGGTATTTTCTAAGATTGATTTGCGCTCAGATTACCATCAATTAAAGATTCGGGAGGCAGATATCCCGAAAACTGCTTTCGGGACTCGGTATGGTCATTACGAGTTTATTGTTATGTCATTTGGGCTGACCAATGCCCCAACAGCTTTTATGCATTTGATGCACAGTGTGTTCAGGCCATATCTCGACTCGTTCGTGGTTGTTTTCATAGATGATATTCTTGTATACTCCCGGAGTCGGGAAGATCATGAGCAGCACCTGAGGATAGTGCTTCAGACCTTGAGAGAGAAGAAGTTATGTGCAAAGTTCACAAAATGTGAGTTCTGGTTGGACTCTGTGGCATTCTTAGGCCACGTGGTATCGAGTGAGGGCGTTCGGGTGAATCCGAAGAAGATAGAGGCAGTGCAGAGTTGGCCTAGACCCTCCTCAGCTACAGAGATTTGCAGTTTTCTTTGCTTGGCGGGTTACTACCGTCGTTTTGTGGAGGGGTTTTCATCGATTGCAGCCCCTATGACTAGATTGACCCAGAAGGGTGCTCCATTTCAGTGGACAGAGGAGTGTGAGGCGAGCTTTCAGAAGCTCAAGACAGCTTGGCTATGACCCCAATTTTGATATTGCCTACTAGTTCAGGGTCTTATACAGTTTATTGTGATGCCTCGCGGGTTGGCCTTGGAGCGGTGTTGATGCAGGACGGTAGGGTGATTGCATACGCGTCCAGACAGTTGAAGATATATGAAAAGAAATACCCTGTCCACGACCTTGAGTTAGCTGCTATTGTTCATGCCTTGAAGATCTACCGTCATTATTTGTACGGTGCACCTTGTGAGATTTATATTGATCACCAGAGTTTGCAGTATATGTTCTAGCAAAAGGATCTAAATTTACGCCACAGAAGGTGGTTAGAGTTGCGGAAGGATTATGACATCACTATCCTGTATTACCCAGGGCAAAGCTAATGTAGTGGCCGATGCTTTCAGTCGCTAGGCAGAGAGTTTGGGAAGTTTGGCTTACCTACTAGTATCAAGTGACCTATGGTGATGGATGTTCAGGCCTTTACCAGCCAGTTGTAAGGTTGTATCTTTTAGAGCCTAGTCGGATTTGCAGCTCGGTGTCCCAACTATGAGCATGTTAATTATACGCGGTGTCCCAACTATGAGCATGTTAATTAGAGACTCGGTGGGTTGGTTCGAGCCGGTGAGGTTAGATTATTGGGCACAAACTTGGTTCAGGATACGTTGGAAAAGTTTAAAGTGATTCAGGATAGACTCCGTATAGCCTCGTCCAGACGGAAAAGTTACGCGGACAGGAAGGTTCGTGATGTTTCATATATGGTCGGAGAGCGGGTTCTGCTTCGATTTTCGCCTTTGAAGGGCGTTATGATATTTGAGAATAAAGGGAAATTGAATCCGAGGTTTATTGGCCCTTTTGAGGTATTGAAGCGTGTTGGAGAGGTTGCTTATGAACTTGCTTTACCTCCCAGCTTGGCAGGAGTTCATCTGGTATTTCATGTTTCGATGCTCCGGAGATATCACGGGGACCCGTCGTACGTGTTGGATTTCAGCTTAGTCCAGTTGGAAAAGGATTTATCTTAGGTTGAGGAGCCAGTGGCTATATTGTACGGACAGGTCAGAAAGTTGAGATCAAAGAACATTACTTCAGTAAAGGTTCAGTGGCGGGGTCAGCCGGCCAAGGAGGCGACTTGGGAGACCGAGCGGGATATGCATAGTCGATACCCTTATTTTTTTTCACTACTTCAGGTATGCTCTTTATGCTCGTTCGAGGATGAATGAATGTTTAAGTGTGAGAGGATGTAACGACCCAGCCGGTAGTTTTTGAAATTTACGCCTCGATCCCCTATTAACTGTTTCCCCTAAGTTCATTTCCGCTATTTTTGGTTTGTCGGGACGTTCGGTGTTGAGTTTTGGAGAGTTTAGGGACACTTAGTCCCTAAATGAAGGCTTAAGTGTTGGAAAATGGTCCGTAGTTGGAACAGTTTGAAGACAGCCTCGGAAAGGAAATTCGATGGTTCCGTTAGCTCCATTAGGTGATTTCGAGGTTGAGAGCGTGTTCTGAATGAATTTTAGAAGTCCGTAACTAATTTAGGCTTGAATTGGCGAAGTTAGTATTTTGGCAATTTTCGGTTGATAGGTGAGATTTTGATTCGAGAGTCAGAACGGAATTCCGAGAGTTGCTGTAGCTTTGTTAGGTGATTTGGGATATGTGTGCAAAATTTCAGGTCATTCGGACGTGTTTTGGTTGGGTTTTTGATTGAATGCGTGTTTTGGAAGGTTTAGAGGAACTTATGCTTGAATTCGATGTAATTTGATGGTTTTGGTATTGTTCGAGGTGTTTTGAGGATTGGAACAAGTTTGAATAATGTTTTAAGAAGCGTTGGTTCTTTTGGTTGAGGTCCCGGGGGCCTCGGGTGTGTTTCGGATAGTATTGCGCTCTTATTTGATGTTTCAACGCTGTATCTTTGGACCTAAAGGGTACCATATTAAGTAAATGAGCTCCAAATTAATTTTTTATTGAACCATTAGATCCGTATCGTAATTTCGGAGCCATAACAAAAAGAATCGTCGAATTTGGACATCGTATGAGGGAGTTATGCTCATTTCCGTGTCGAGAAAGTGCTGGTTGCTGTCATAGCCGCAGAAGCGGCAATTTGCCGCGGAAGCGGGACCGCAAAAGCGGAAATTTTGCCATGGAAGCAGTACCGTAGAAACGAAAAATATCCGCGGAAGCGGAAAATTTTCCACAGAAGCAAAAAAAGGGCCTGGGCAGAGATCTTAAGTTCTGAAAATAGGACTTCGTTCCCATTTTCCATTTTTGACTTCTAGAGCTCGATTTTGGGAGAAATTTAGAGGGCTTTTCGCTAGCAATGATTGGGTAATGATTCTCTACTCTCTTATGCTTAATACCTCTAATCATGATTCCCTTCGTATTTTCGGATTTTTGAATGAAAAATGGGTCAAAATCCTTAGACTAAATTGTTGAGTTTTGGGTGGGTATTTGACCTCCGATTTGAGAGATTTTTATATGGGTAGACTCGTGAGACTGCGAGGGTTCTGAAAATATAAAAGTTATCTGATTCCGAGACGTGGGCCCGAGGGGCATTTGGTCATTTTATATAATTTTGCGTATTAACTTAGAATTTAATTGTAGAATCAATTAGTTGAATTATTATTTACAATATGCAATTTAATTGAATATATTTAAGCCATTTGGAGTCAGATACTCGTGGCAAGAGCGTGGTTTTAGATTGACTTGCACTTGTTCGAGGTAAGTGGCTTGTCTAACCTTGTGTGGGGGACCTTTTCCCTTAGGATGTGATATTTGGTAATTGAATGCCTTGTACGTGAGGTGACGAGCGCGTACTTGAGCTAATTGTTGAAAACCCAAATTTTTACATAAAAATATTTAAACTGCATTTCTTTCGTACTTGCTTTATTCTACCTGCCGTTATATTCTGTGCTAGTCTAGAAAAGCATATTTAGTTGATCCAAATTGCCTACTTGCTTAATTTGTCTTAATTGTATTACGTGGAGCATGCTAGGTTATAACTATATATGACTTGTATTGTTGTGCTTCATTTCTGAATATTCTCTGATTTTGGTTGCGCATTTATATTGGGACTAGGCATGTGGGATTCCGGTAGCTCCCCCTTGTTAGTTTACTTTAGGACTACGGGTTAGATTCCCGGGAGATCCCCCTGCACATTTACTTTGGGACTACGGGTTAAATTCTGGGGAGATCCCCCTACACTTTTACTTTGGGACTACGGGTTAGTTTCCCGGGAGATCCCCTTGCACATTGATAGTTGGACTACGGGACGATATCCCGGGAGATCCTTCAGATATATTCATACGGTGAACTACGGGACGGTATCCCGGGACCTCCTCGGACAGATTGGTAAAATGGATTATAGGACGGTATCCTGGGAGATCCTCATTATTAGTGTTTGTATTTAGCTGTTTACTCTGTGTTATCTTATTTTTTGCGTATAAGTTGTTGTTTGTGTAATCTGATTTACTCAATAGATGTATCTAATTATTTCTGTTTATTTCATACTGTGGTCAACCTTATTATTTTATTTTATCTCAGTAGGGACCTGACCTTCCTCGTCACTACCCAACCGAGGTTAGGCTTGGTAATTACTGAGTAACGCTGTGGTGTACTCATGCCCCTTCTGCGCATGTTTTTCATGTGCAGCTCCAGGTACCTCCACCCAGGCGTACTACCCTTGCGGAGGAGACACCTGGCAGAGACTTTGAGGTATATTTGCAACGTCCGCAGACCAGGAGTCTCTATCTTATTCCAGCTTCAGTATATGATTTTTCCCTTCTTTCGATTGTGTAGACATTCTGGAGTTAGAGAAGTATATTTCATTTCTATTAGCCTGTGTTTCCTGTGAGTTTCCGGGTTTTGGGTGGTGTCTTGGTTTTTGTAATATGAGTTGTATTTTGCCAAGTTGCATTTATACATAGTTTTCTCTTGACAGTAAGATTTTTAGCTGTTTGCTTCCGCAAGTTAGCTTATTTTTCGCAAGTTAGTTTGTTTTCCGCAAGTGGCATAAATTCCGCATTTTTAGTCTTACCTAGTCTTAGGAACTAGGTGCCATCACGACATGTTCACGGAGGGCGAACTGGGGTCGTGACACAAACGATTTCCAAGCCTCTAGTAATCTCAAATGCCCAAAGTTCATAGCCAATTTCATGTCTAGGTGTGTCAGAGTTCTCTAAGGACCTTAAAGATCCCGGGCAGTGCTCAAACCTAGACCTTTCTCAAATAATAATTGATTTAGGTGCAGTGTGACAATGGCAGCCCTGATATGCCAGAGTTTAGAGAGATCTCAAGGGTCTCAAGGCAGTACACATATCAGAGGGGCAGGACCTAGTATTCTAATAGTAAGTGGAAGTGCATAATAGTTTGAAAGAGTTTAATAGACAGTATAAAGAAAGGTCTTAGGGTTGAAAAGAATTTCTGAAAAAACCAGTGCTGATTTTAGTGATAAAACAGTTTGAGGAAAAGTGTAAAGAAATAATTTGCAATCAGAGCACAAGTCATGGAACAAGACAAGCTTTAGGAACAACTTTCACATAAGGGAAGAGGGGTTGGGAACATAGAGAGTACACCTTAAAAGAGCATACAAACAACAGGATACATAGAGTTTTGAGGGTGTTCTACAGAACTAGTAGGTCAGAATGCAAATCATAAAGCAAAGATCACAACGGAAACATGTTGAAGACATCTAAACCACACATCTAGAATCACTTTAAGAAGATTGGCTAACTTAGTAGGAGTGAAACAAAACAGGCAAGGACTTAAACGAGCATGCTGGGCAAGTATTAACAATGAAGGCATGCTAATTGCATAGAAGCAGAGTTTAGGAAAAACAGTAGTTAGTCCAAACATGCTTAAGTGACATATGTAGATATGTAAAACAAGACAACAAACAAGCAAGCATAGTGGAAACATACTGATCACAAATTTGAATAGGCAGTATTTGTCATGCTGGGTAAGCAGTAAAGAGAAGAAAGAACGGATATCGGGCCACATGAACTAAAGCAGTAAGTAAACACATAGGTTTTGATTCTTAAAAATTAATCAAAATTATACCTAGTTAACGAATGAAAATCACAAGATGTGCGGAAGGTATTGCGCAACTTCCAGCCTTGTCTTGCAGCCGATTAGAACAACAGAGATCACAGGTAGCAAAGAGAGCAGAGAGAGCCTTTTTAGAGTGTAAAAGTGGTAGCTTTTGAACTATTGTTCGTGTCAGAAGTGATAATAGGAGGGAGTTTATATAGTAATCAAGAGTTTAAACAAAATAAGGTAAGGGATCAATTAAGTAGCAATTAGGGAAATTCATGGAATCAATCACATGTAAAATCAGTAAGTTTTCACTTTAATAAAGGGATAATCAATCAACGGTAAAAGCAGTACATATATGTTAAGGAAGGAAATCAAGTAAGGTAATTAGGGGTGAATGAACAGGGGTCCAATTAAGGGAATAGTTAGCAAGAATCAGCAAATAACAAATAAGGCAAGAGGAAACTAATTAAGACAAGAAGTTCAATCAAATCGAGTAGAGTAGTAAAAATAAAGGACTTTGCTAGGGAAAAGGGCTCAACTCATACCGAAAATAAGAACTTCAGAATAATCAAGGGTTTAACTAAGGAGAAAATCACGTAAAGAGTCAACAAATATCGCAGACAACTTAAATAAAGCAAGAAAAGAATAGTCAGAATGAACATAGACATATAGAACCAATAGAAAAGTTGAACCAAGAACTTAGTAGAGGCATATTAGGGAAAGAAAATATCGAGACATCTGAGTGGCTAAAGAGAAATCACAAGAACCAAGGCAAGAACAAAGGCAGTACACAAGTAACTCAGAAACCAAACAAAAGAGTCGAAAAAATTAGGGCTTTTAGTATAAACGAGCTGAAGTTAGAGCAAACTTAACGAAATCGGTTAAAACATATAGGAAAAAGAAGATTAAACACCAAAATCATCAAATGTTTTTGGAAAAGGAAATTTCCGGAAACCCTAGTTTAGAGAAAAATGAAAAATCATTCGAAAATCTGACGGTTATTGTAAAACATCAAAAGGTTATTGTAAAACTCATACAAAATAGGTCCAAACAATCTCAGAATTGTACAGATCTAAGAAGTTCAGAATGAAGAAATTAGAGTTTAGAGAAGAACAATCACATGGATGAAGAAGCAAGCTTAGAAACCCTTAGATTCATGACGATATAGGAAGATCTTACTCGGAACCAAACCGGAACAACCTGAAACAGGCAAGAAAGGGACACAGATGCAAGCGGACTGACCCTGGTCCCTCGAGGACATAGATGCAAGCGGACCTTAGAGATGGCAATACCAGTGTGAGGGAGGCCATTAGAGGCCTGGTAGTGGTAGGGAAACACCATGAAATGCAATAGATGATCGGTGATGTGGGTAAATTAGGGTTAGGGCTTGAGTGCCTTTTGATAGGAAAGGAATTTCAGGGCGGTGGTTGGTGAGGAAATGAGGGGATTTGGGGAGTCGTTTGGAACTAAAAAAGGAAGGGGCTAATTGTGGCTGTTGATCTCTATGATCAACGACCGAGATTAAATGAGATTGGGTCGAGTCGGGCATCAAGTCTTGGGCTGGGTAGGTTTAGCTTAAAATTGGGCTGGGTTATTGGGTCAAAATTAAGACCAAAATTGAAATAAAATAGGGCCAGATTTTAAATAGCCACTTTTAATAACTAAATAATTTATAAAAGAAAATAAAGGATTACCAAAAATATCTTTGTGTACTAAAATGATTTAAAATAGTTATTCAATATTCTAAAAATATAAAAATTATTTTATGCATAAATAATGTAATTATACATTAGTATGAGCTATTATTGCAAAGGTGTGCAATTTAGCTTTAAAATGTAAATATAATTATAAAAATGCATTTAAACACCACATTGGCATAAATAATAAATTGAGATGGCTAAATCACCACAAAATTAATATGAAGAATAATTATTGGACATTTATATAATAACAAGAGAAGAAATAAATTGATTTGGAGCCTTTTAAAAATATAGAAAAAATATAAAAATACTTATGCATGCTTATAAATGCATATGTACTATTTTGAAAATATATATATGTGTTTAAAAATATGTGAGGAAAAATTGGGTATCAACAGCTGCCCCTCTTTACCCAGGA
The DNA here is from genome assembly GCA_026770625.1 of Nicotiana glauca. Taxonomy (NCBI): domain Eukaryota; kingdom Viridiplantae; phylum Streptophyta; class Magnoliopsida; order Solanales; family Solanaceae; genus Nicotiana; species Nicotiana glauca. The sequence goes on from MU775051.1 coordinate 36,007, forward strand.
AGGATGAAAGAATTTTCGGGTAAAGAAATAATGGTCAATTTTGACCGGACGGGATGTTTTGAAAGATAGAGGCCAGACTTTGGTCTTGAGTTGCTTACATATCCCTGGTTTTAAAGGAATCGGGCTATGTGTAGTTCTGGATTCATTGGTGGAATATACCGATGATGTCATTGCAAAAACGGACACGAGACGCAAGAGCGATTATGGTGAGTGGTTAAGTTTGAGATAGTTTGAAAGAAATGGAGTGAGGTCGCTCTTGCTAGGATAGCAGTTACTTGCTGGTCACCTGCAGATGGATAGATGCTACAGACACGTATTTGTGCTAAAATTTAAACACGATTCAGATTCCTCTTAGACCATGAAAGTTGTCTTTGGACGGTTAAGGATGACGTCCTCGGACCATGATTTCATGGGCCATGAATTATTTAGTGAGGGATTCGCGGGCCATTAAATGGTGTTCTCAGGCCATGAATATGGTTCCTCCGAACCATGACGCCTTTGAATAATTATGTGCAAATTTGAGAGATCCTCAGGCCATGGCATGTTGTCTTCCAGCTATGAGGATGATGCCTTTTAGACTATGACACCTTTGGATAAGTTGGAGATATTTTATCCCATAAGATGCAATAATATGAATTTAACAAGAAAAGGCTTAGTCTTGTGAAATGAAGGGCAAAGCTTAGCCTAATTGAAAATCAAATAGATAGTACCATAATAGATCGATATTTTATGCAAGGAGGGGCAATGCTTAGTCTCATGCAAGTGTGGAGGCAAGGATTAGCCCCATGCAAGTATGGAGGCAAGGATTAGCCTCATGCAAATGTGGAGGCAGAGATTAGCCTCATGCAGATATGGAGGCAGGGATTAGTCTCATACAAGTATGGAGGCAGGGATTAGCCTCATACAGATATAGAGGCAGGGATTAGCCTCATGCAGATAGGGAGGCAGGGATTAGCCTCATGCAGATATGGAGGCAGGGATTAGCCTCATATAGATATGGAGGTAAGGATTAGTGCCATGTAAATGTGAAGGCATGGATTAGCCTCATGCAAGTATGGAGGCAAGGATTAGCCTCATGTAGATACGGAGGAAGGGATTAGCCTCATGCAGGTATGGAGGAAACGATTAGCCTCATGCAGATACGGAGGCAGGTATTAGCCTCATGCAGATACGGAGGCAGGTATTAGCCTCATGTAGATACGGATACAAGAATTAGCCTCATGCAAATATGGAGGCAAGGATTAGCCTTATGCAGGTATGGAGGCAGGGATTAGCCTCATGCAAATGTGGAGGCAGGGATTAGCCTCATGCAAATGTGGAGGCAGGGATTAGCCTCATGCAGATATGAAGGCAAGAATTAGCCTCCTGCAGATATGGAGGCAGTGATTAGCCTCATGGAAATGTGGAGGCAGGGATTAGCCTCATGTAGATATGGAGGCAGGGATTAGCCTCATGCAGATAGGGAGGCAAGGATTAGCCTCATGCAGATTTGGATGCAAGGATTAGCCTCGTGCAGATAAAGAGGCAGGGATTAGCCTCATGCAAATATGGAGGCAATGATTAGCCTCATGCAGATATGGAGGTTGGGATTAGCTTAATGCAAATAGAGAGGCAAGGATTAGCCTCATGCAGGTATGGAGGCAAGGATTAGCCTCATGCAGATATGGAGGAAAGGATTATCCTCATGTAGATGGGGAGGCAAGGATTAGCCTCATGCAGATATTGAGGCAGGGATTAGCCTCATGCAGAGAGAGAGAGCGGAAAACAACAGTAGCATATGTCTTAGCTGGAGATATGTTTGGTGTCTGATGGCCTGATTGATAGTGATCTTGTTATGTGTATATATTTTCGGATGTTATCATTATGCCATATGTGCCTGCGTTCAAAGAAAAATTGTAAGTTATGTGAAGGGAGGTTGGATCGTGCTTTTGCCCGGTGGCCTTGCATTGCTCTGTTCTGGAGGCCTTTTCGAGTTTCCCTAGGTAACACATGACTGTCACGGAAAAAGATTTTTTTTAAAATATGCAATTATTGATAAAAAATATATTCATTTTAGAAACATATTTATATATCAAGTGATTTTTAGATGAACTAGTGACTGTAATATATTTCAGAGACATTGTGGCTTTCTTGTGTTAGAATTTTGAGGGTCCTCCTCAAAATTCTACCCCATTTTGGTAGATGATCCTTCGACCGTTTGCGGGTAATGAGCCTTGTTGAAACTTCTTTGGAATGTTGAGAACCCTTCTCAAAAGTCTGCCCCAGTGTCCTGACCGATTTCTGACCTTTTGACATATGTTGGCATTGGCTGGACTTGCTCCGGAATTTTGAGGGTTCTCCTCAAAATTCTGCCCCAATTTCTAATCTTGGGGGGAAATGGAAATTTTATTATGATATGACTGAACCCGTAAGGCTGCATACGTATCCCCTCTTAAATGGGGATCAGGTCAAGTGTAGTTCAATTATATCAGATGAGAAAATGTAAATAGTCTAAGCATAGTATCTCTTGACTGCGTCTAAATTGATTGGTTTTGGCCAGATTTCTCCATCCATCTCTACAAGTATGAGTGCTCCTCCTGTAAGCACCATGTGAACCATGTAAGGACCTTTCCAGTTGGGAGAGAATTTTCCTTTGGCTTCATCTTGATGTGGGAAGATCTTCTTCACCACCAGCTGTCCTAGTGCAAATTGCCTTGGTTTGACCCTTTTATTGAAAGCTCTAGACATTCTGTTATGATAAAGTTGACCATGACACACTGCGTTCATCCGCTTTCCATCGATAAAGGCCAATTGTTCATAGCGGCTCCTTATCCACTCTGCATTACTGAGCTCAGCTTCATGTATGATTCTTAAAGAAGGTATCTCTACCTCGGTTGGAATGACAGCTTCGGGACCATAAACCAGTATGTAGGGAGTTGCCCCGGTTGATGTGCGAAATGTAGTACGGTATCCCAACAAATAAATAGGTAGCTTCTTATTCCATTGTTTGTGGTTCTCTACCATCTTCCTTAGTATCTTCTTGATGTTTTTCTTAGAGGCTTCTACGGCTCCATTCATCTAAGGTCTGTAGGTTGTGGAATTCTTGTGCTTGATTTTAAAAGTTTCACACATGGATTTCATCATATCACTGTTGAGATTGGCAGCATTATCGGTAACAATGGACTAGGGAACTCTAAATCGGCAAATAATACGATCTTTGACAAAGTCTGCGACGAATTTCTTGAGTCACAACTTTGTAAGATGCACCCTCTACCCATTTTGTGAAGTAATCAACGGCTACCAGAATAAACCTATGTCCGTTTGAAGCAGTGGGTTCAATCGCACCGATGACATCCATTCCTTAGGCGGTGAATGGCCAAAGTGAGCTTGTTACATTGAGCTCATTCGGCAGCACTTTTATCATATCAGCATGCACTTGGCATCGGAAGCATTTGCGGACATACTGGACGCAATCTATCTCCATGGTCATCCAAAAGTATCAGCCCTAAGTATCTTCTTTGCCAAGACAAAACCATTTATATGTGGGCCACAGGTCCCAACATGTACGTCCTAAAGTAGTTTAGAAGCTTCTTTTGCGTCAACACATCTTATCAATCCCACATCAGAAGTTCTTCTATACATATTTCCTCCGTTGTGGAAGAAGTGATTGCAAAATCTTCGGAGTGTGCATTTCTCAGTGTGGTTTGCATGCTCCGGATGCTCTCCTTTTGCCAAATACTCCTGGATGCCATGGAACCAAGGTTTTCCATCTGTTTCTTCTTCAACATAAGCGCAATACACTGACTGATTATGGATTCTTATTGGGATAGGATCAATGAAATTCTTATCTGGATGTTGTATCATAGATGACAAAATGGCTAATGCATCGACAGACTCATTCTGAATTTTGGGCACATGTCGGAATTCTATCTTCGTGAACCTCTTTCTCAATTCCTACACATGGAGCAAATATGGCAATATCTTGGAATTCTTAGTGGCCCACTCTCCTTGTACCTAGTGCACAAGCAAATTTGAATCACCAATTACTAGCAGCCCTGAATATTCATGCTGATTGCCATGTTGAGTCCCGGTATGTAGGCTTCATACTCTGCCATGTTGTTGGTGTAGGAAAATATGAGTTTAGCAGATACTGGATAATGTTGACCTATTTCTAATACCAAAACTTCTCCAATGCCTACTCTTTTGAAATTTGCAGCTCCATCAATGAACATCCTCCAAACATCGTATGCTTCGATAATGTCCTCTCCTGCGAATGACACTTCTTCATCAGGAAAATACGTTTACAAGGGTTCGTATTCTCTTCCCACCGAATTTTCAGCAAGATGATCTGCCAATGCTTGTCTTTTGACCGCCTTTTGAGTTACGTAGATGATATCGAAGTCACTTAACAGTATCTGCCATTTGGCCAACTTCCAAGTCGGCATGGGTTTCTGAAATATATACTTCAAAGGGTCCATCCTGGATAAGAAGTATGTGGTGTAGGCACAGAAGTAATGCCTCAATTTTTGAGTTGTCCAGGTCAAAGCACAGCAAGTGTGTTCTAGCAGAGAGTACCATGCTTCGTAAGGCGTGAACTTCTTACTCAACTAATATATGGCTTGCTCCTTTCTCCCTATCTCGTCATGTTGTCCCAGAACACATCCGAAGGCTCCATCCAATATAGATAGATAGAGTAGTAAAGGTCGTCCTGGTTCTAGCGGGACCAAAACTGGTGGTGTGGACAAGTACTCCTTGATCTTGTCAAAAGCTTTTTGACAATCCTCGGTCCAACTTGTCTCGGCATCTTTCCTAAGCATCTTGAAGATGGGGTTCACATGTGATTGTGGACTGTGCTATGAAGCGATTGATATAGTTGAGACGTCCTAGGAAGCTCATCACGTCCTTTTTGCTCCTAGGCGGCGGTAACTCCTGAATAGCCTGGAATTTAGACGGATCTAGCTCGATCCCTCGATGGCTCACAATGAATCCTGATAAATTTCCTGTGGGGACCCCAAATGCACATTTAGCGGGGTTCAGTTTCAAGTTGTACCTCCTTAGTCTGTCAAAGAACTTTCTCGATTCTACTATGTGGTTTGCGGCCCTCTTGGATTTGATAATGATGTCGTCTACATACACCTCTATCTTCTTGTGTATCATATTATGGAAGATGGTTGTCATGGCTCTCATGTAGGTAACCCCAGCATTATTTAGACCAAATGGCATCATCTTGTAGCAGTATACCCCTCATGGCATAATAAAGGCTATTTTTTCCGCGTCTTCTTCGTCCATCCAGATCTGGTGATAACCTGCGAAGCAATCTACAACAATTTGGAGTTCATGCTTGGCGCAATTATCGATCATAATGTGTATGTTTGGTAGTGGAAAGCCTTCCTTGGGACTTGCTGTGTTTAAATCTCGATAGTTAACGCACACTTTGACTTTCCCATCTTTCTTCGGGACTAGCACAATGTTGGCCAACCAGGTTGGGTACTCTACAACCCTGAAAACCTTGGCTTTGATCTACTTAGTAACTTCCTCCTTCATTTTCAGAATCATGTCTCGTTTAACTTTCTGAGTTTCTGCTTTACTGGTGGACGCATGGGATTAGTGGGCAACTTATGAGCCACTATGGACGTGCTTAAACCGGTCATGTCATCATATGACCATGGGAAAATGTCCTCACACTCTTTTAGGAAACGGATGTACTTTTCCTTCTCTGTTGGTGACAAGTGAATGCTGATGCGAGTCTCCTTGGCAGTCTCAGCGTCCCCCAGATTTACTGCTTCGGTTTCGTCCAGATTGGACTTAAGCTTATTCTCAAAGCTTTCAACTTCCCTGACAACTTCCTCAGGTATCTCATCTTCTTTATCTGAATTATTGTTCTCATGTTGTGTTGCCTCATTACGTGTCACGGTCCCTGATTCATCAGGAAAAGTAATAATGACGCTATAAAAAGAAAAAGTGTAGAAAATAGTAATGAATAATAAATTGCAGTGCATTTGATTAAAACAGAAAAAAATCCAAACAAGTACGGCTCTATGAATCAAGCATTTGTTTTGATACAAGTAAATCTTAAAACAAAGCCACTAAAAATCTTAAATTCCTATAGAAATAAGATCTGCCAATCTACCCAGGGACTCGGCGGGCCCGGGATGGTGTGGCGGTCCGGTTTCCGAGAACAACTCCCTTCTTCACAGTCTGAATAGTGATGCCTTCTTACTCCTCATCCTCAATTATTGTAGTGTAGTCCATGTCTTCGTCTTCCAAGAACTTATTTTTTAGCCCAACTAACGCTTCCTCTTCTGCAGTTCCCCATGTTGTATAAGCTTGGTGAAAAGCTTGATCTAGGCGTGGCACTGGTTGCTCGAGAGGGTAATATAGCCCGCGCCGTGGAGGCGACCAATCATTGTATTCCTACAATGTGTACTGATATCTGAGCCCAAAGGTAGTACCATAACCCTTCAGCCGTATTGGTTTAGTGATACCCTGGAGATTCTTCCCCAGCCCTTTGTCGGGATCATACCTAGACCATGCCAGTATGCTCTCTATTTTACTGCTCCACCATTTGTCGTTCCTCATTGACATGTTCAATGTGATGATAGGTTTCCCCTCCTAGCCTTCTTCTATGTCCAATAACCGGGATGGTTTGACTAGTGTAAATGGGGTTACTCCCATCTCCGTGAATGATCACCTCCTGATGATTCCATTTGAATTTAACAACTTGATATAGTGTGGATGCCCCTGCCCCAGCATCATAGATCCATGGTCGGCCTAACAGAAGATTGTATGAGGCCGGTATGTCGAGCACCTGAAACTCAACATCGAACAAAGTTGGCCCCATTTGCAAACACAAGTTAGTTTCCCTGATCATGGACCTTTTAGACCCATCAAAAGCTTTCACATTCATGCTTCCTGCCTGTATTTCATGAAAACCTTTGTCCAACCTTTTCAGAGTGTCCAACGGATAAATATTGAGGCTTGAACCTCTGTCGACCAAGACCCTGCAATAAATTTATCTTCAAATTGCACTGTGATATGCAATGCTCGATTGTGATTCAACCCCTTAGGCGGTAGCTCATCTTCGTGGAAAATGATCTTATGACTTTCCAGTACATGCCCTACCATATTGTCCATCTCTCCGCCGGTGATGTTGTTGGGTACATAAGCTTTACTCAGCACTTTCATTAAAACGTTCTTATGCGCCTCTGTATTTTGCAATAGTGAAAGGATTGATATCTGAGCTGGGGTTTTGTTCAAATGGTCAAAGACGGAATACTCCTTTGCTTTTACTTTCCTCCACAGGTCATCTGGCCCTGTTTTAATGACAGGCTTCCTGGTAGTGGCATCCTTACTTGGTCCTCCCAGGTGTTCAGGTGTATAGACTCTTCTAGTCCTAGCCATTCCTTGGGCAGTATCGGATTCCTCATTTTTGCCTTTCCCTTTTGCCTAGCCTCGACAACATAATTCCAAGGTATTGCTTTTGATTGTAAAAGAGGTGTAGTTGATACCGTCACTGTGAAAGGTGTGACCACTTCTACTTTAAACGGAGTAGGGGTGACTGCAGGCGGAGCCACCTCTACCTCAAATGGAATTGATGCAGCTACCTCAGCCTCGATTGGTGACTGAGTCTATACTACAATAAGAGTAAGTGTGACTAAGGGTTTAAAATTATCGCCCTCCCGAATAAGCCCGATCGACCCCTCAGGGTCCCATTCTTTGTTCGTCTCCATCACATGTACCCCACTACTTCTATGATCAAGGAGAGGGTTGTTGCGGACATTGGGTGCGGCTTCTTTTTCTTGTATGAACTTGTTGTCAATTAGTGTCTGGATCTTATTATTCAATGTTTGGCTATTCAATGTTTGGCACTCATCAGTGGTGTTCCCCTTCATACCGGAATTGTACGCACAAGTTTTGTTTGGATTAACCCATTGGGAGGGATTTTCTAATTCTACAGCGGGAACATGAGTGACGTAACCCGTGGCTTTCAACCTCTCATACAACAGGTCGATGGGTTCAGTAATGGCAGTGTATTGTCTAGGTGGCTTGCGGTCGAAATTGGGTCTTGGTCTTGGATAATTTTGGCGAGTCGCTGGTGACTAAAAATGAGACGGTTGAGAGTTATAGGTGTGATTGACAGTGGCTAGTTGGGAGTATCTGGGGAATGAGGGTTGATATGTAGGTGGTGGTGCTTGGTATGTCGGTTGAGGTGTTTGATATTTGGGCGGAGGTGTTTGATATGGGGCTGGAGGTGTTTGATATGAGGGTGGAGGTGTTTAGTATGTGCATGGAGATTTCGGGCCTTGAGCCACCATTACTGCCCCAACGTCTTTCTTCTTTGATATGCCGCCTGATTGTAACGCCTTATTTTTGGCCTGTAGTGCCTCAAAGTTTGTTACCATCCCGCTTTTGATTCCTTCTTTGATTCTTTCCCCGAGTTTGATGATATCATAGAATTTAATTTTCAATAATCATCGATCTTTCATAATACTACTAATCTTGTTCTCAGACGAAGAACTTGTTCATCTGTCCTTCGTCCAAAGACGGCCTGACTTTGGCTGCTTCCGACCTCCAACAGGTAGCATATTCCCGGAAGGTCTCGGTGGGTTTCTTTTTGAGATTTTGGATGTAGAAAACATCTGGTGCTTTTCTGTGTTGAACCTGTACCGGTCCATGAAAGCAGATGCCATACTCACCCAATTGGACCATTTCTTGGGATCCTAACTGATGTACCAGGACAAAGCATCTCCAGTAAGACTCCTCATAAAGAGTTTCATTCGGATCTTTTCATCCTTTCCGACCCCAACAAGCTTGTCACAATAAGTCTTCAAATGAACCCTGGGATCACCCGGGCCGTCAAACATCTCGAACTTGGGAAGTTTGTACCCCTCTGGCAGTTCTACATCTGGCTATATGCATAGGTCTTCATAGTTCAACCCTTCTATTCCTTTGTCACCTTCGACACCCTAAACTTGACTCGTCAACTTCTTGAGTTCTTCAGCCATGTTTTTAATAAGCAGGTCCTTCTCGGAGGGCTCTAGTGTATAGGAGATTATTTGGGTATAGTGAGGTACAATTTCCACGTATATAGGGTTGCATTGATGGGTGAGAGGGACTTGGGTGTAATAATGGTCATTTGTTGAGTTTTGATGATCGGGAATGGGTTGTAATGTGTTTTGGGGAGTGTGGTAAGTGGTGGCCGGTGGGTACTGAATTGGTTGATGGTGATGTTGTAGAGGAGTTAGTATTGGTAAGGGATTGAGATTTTGGGGTGGGGTTGCGTATTGAGGTGGTGCAGGAGGGTTTTATGGATGTTGATTTTGTGTGTTTTCGGGAGGTGCTGGGTTCTTTGTGTTTTGTTGATTGATGTCGGGGACATTCATGGTGAGTCACAAGTTTGCCAAGTTGCCAACCTACTCAAGTTCTCCGTGTAATTCCGATATCTTTTGTTCCAATCTCGAGACTAGATCATTTGGTGCCGGAGTACTCTGTCCATCTGAAGTTTCTGCGTTCTCAATATTCTCCTTTCGGATACCACTTAAGTCATCCATTTTTGCTTTTCCTTTGCCTTTTGTATTTCTTAGAGGAGGAAGAGGTAGAAGGCCTCTAGATCTGGTGTGATATGCTAATGATGCCAGTATGAGCGAACCAACGTTAGGGGATCGGAATAAAGAATAAAGAAAAACAAAAGGTAGGCGAGTCAGTAAGGATTTTGAAAAGTTTGCAGTATTTAAAATCATATTGCGAGAATGTAAATTCGTGTGCTAATTTGGGAGCCTCGTATGCCCGACGTAGGCCTAGGGAAAAATTGATTCGGAGAACTTTAGATGCCAGTAAATGCTTCATTTCATGATGTGAAAATAGACGAATCCCAAAATGACACTAAGGCAATAGAAAAGTAGTTCACTATTGGCACTTAGCCTTATTACATTTAGGAAAGCAAATAAATCTAGCCTACTTGGTCCTAGAAGTACCTTCCCCATATTCGATCTTCTTGACTCCATCATACAGGTTCCCCAGCTCACGCAGACCCAGCAACAGGTAAGCTTTGGCCAGATGTCCTCCTTCACTTCCTTCAGCATTCTGGGAATCCCCAATCCTCTTTATGACTTTACCCTCCAGCTCCACTAATCCTCGTTCCAGATATTCCAACTTTCTGTTGGAAATGACAACCATTTCTTTCCATTCGTCGATCAACCTCATATTTCTCTCGTGTATTTCCCGGTGCTCATTCTCAAAGTCGTGGACCCTCTTGCGCAGCCTGTTGTACTTGACTTGAGCTTCAGCTTCTTCGTCTATGATCCTATTCCCTCGACCGGCTCCTGGCCTCACTATTCCTTTCAGATTGTCCTCTAACCATGCTGGGTATAGAGGTTCATACCCCGCATGATACCTGTCTGGCTCAATGGTGTTCTTTTCCACAATGATCTTGTAGTGCCACATGTGCTGAGCTTGGCACTTGTAAGGGACATTGTCATCATGGAAGTCTGCTCTGAAATAGCTCATCTTGGCGATCCTGGGTACAGCCTGTTTCCTGCCGGCTTGCCTCATAACTTGGATAGGGACATAAGGGTATATCCCTCTCAACCCAATCAGCACCAAGTGTGGAGCGTCCTTGGATCTGATGATGAATTTGTCTGTTGGGAACCATTCAAACATCCATTTCACTTTTTCCTCGGTTAGATTGTCGAAGAATTCTAACCACTCTTTGGCAATTTCCGGCTGAGCAAACCTGTCAGGAATGTAAGTCATCCGTTTGGGGTGATGGAAGGCAAGATGGTCATTCCAAGCCCTTTGCAGAAATTCTTGGCGATAGTGACCCCTTTGATGATGTTCTAATAACCACAACTACAACAACAGGTTATAACCCTCAAAATGTTTGATCTCCCTTTTACAGAGCTCTAGAGCCCTATAGATGTCGGCTATGATCATGGGGACTATAGTGTATGTTTGTCCAATGATCCCTTCCATCAAAGTTTTGGCGACCAGAGGCAACCTAGTGTGGATTCTTTCCCTTTTCATTGGGAATACTTTCAAGCCCAAGAAGCATACATTGAACACGAACACTCTGCAGTGGATATGTCCCAGAGAAGTGATAGAGAGCTTGTCGTGGAAGGTACGGCAGGACTTGCTATGACCATATCTCTCACAAAGGTATTAGAAGGGTTTGTAGGACTTTTCCAGGCATCCCAAGTCAGCATTTTTCTTCAGCCCCATCATCTTTACGAACCCTTTACCAGTAAGGTTCTCTGGCACCAACAACCCAGGGCTATCCCAAGTCAATCCCGTAAGTCCCCCAATTTCCTCTAGGAGGGGAGTCATCTCTATGTCGCCAAAATGGAACACATCCCTTTCAGTGTCCCAGAACAAAGTGGCGGCCTCAATCAACCTGTTGTTTGGTTGGATGTCTAATACGGAAGGCAAATTACCCAAGTGCTTCCTTACGTATTTCTTGTCACTTGAAGAAATGTCCTCCCACCAATCTAGTGGCAGTGGTGGAATGTTGCTAACCATACCAAATCTGGGGACCTCGTGCCTCATTTTCTGCAAAAAAAAAAAAGGTTAGGCCATTCTCCCCCACTAGACTCTATTGTTTGTACACTCATGATTAGCATATCGGCATTTAGTTCTCTAAATTAATGCACATAACGTGATTGTGTCTGTTGGGATTATGAAAACCCCGGTGGACTTTTAGATAAGGCTCGTCTTAAAGGATCATCATGTGGACAACATATTAATCCCACTAGGGTTGACCATGATGCATGCATAATAACAATCAGAGTAAGGTTACTATGGGGGTCTAGACTGGTACCCTCAAGCGGACAACTTGAAAGGGAAAGGCATGGAACCGTCGACTGCATCGTTGATCGACTAGTTTTACCGCAAATAAGCCTTTCCGAATTTAAGGGTAATAAATTGGAAGAGCGCAACTTCCAACAGCAAAGATCACAAGTAGTTAAAGAATGAAAAACACAAGATGTGAGGAAAGTATGGTGCAACTTCCAGCCTTGGCTTGCAGCCGGCTAGAACAATAGTGATCAAAAGTAGCAAAGACAGCTTTTTAGAGTGTAAAAGTGGTAGTTTTTGAACTATTGTTCATGTCAGAAGTAAGAATATGAGGGAGTTTATATAGTAATCAAGAGTTTAAACAAAATAAGGTAAGAGATCAATTAAGTAGCAATTAGGTAAATTCATGGAATCAATCACATGTAAAATCAGTAAGTCTTCCCTTTGATCAAGGGATAATAAATCAACGGTAAAAACAAGACAGATATGTTAAGAAGGAAATCAAGTAAGGTAATTAGGGGTGAATGAACATGGGTCCAATTAAGGGAATAGTTAGCAAGAATGAGCAAATAACAAATAAGGCAAGAGGAAACTAATTAAGTCCAGAAGTTCAATCAAACCGAGTAGAGTAGTAAGAATCAAGGACTTTGTTGGAAAAGGGCTCAATTCATACCGAAAATAAGAACTTCAGAATAATCAAGGGTTTAACTAAGGAGAAAATCACGTAAAGAGTCAATAAATATCGCATACAAATTAAATAAAGCAAGAAAAGAATAGTCATAATGAACATAAACATAAAGAACCAGTAGAAAATTTAAACTAATAACTTAGTAGAGGCATATTAGGGTAAGAAAATCACGAGACATCTGAGTGGCTAAAGAGAAATCACAAGAACCAAGGCAAGAAAAAAGGCAGTACATAAGTAACTCAGAATCCAAACAAAAGAGTCAAAAAAATTAGGGCTTTTAGTATAAACGAGTTGAAGTTAGAGAAAACCTAACGAAATCGGTTAAAACATATAGGAAACAAAAGATTAAACACCCAAATCATCAGATTTTTTTGGAAAAAAAAATCCGAAAACCCTAGTTTAGAGAAAAATAAAATATCGTTCAAAAATCAGACGGTTATTATAAAATATTAAAAGATTATTGTAAAACTCATATGAAATAGGTCCAAACCATCTCAGATCTATACATATCTAAGAAGTTCAGAATGAAGAAATTAGGGTTTCGAGAAGAACAATCACATAGATGAAGAGGCAAGCTTAGAAACCCTTAGATTCATGACGATATAGGAAGATCTTACTTGGAACAAAACCGAAACAGCCTGAAACAGGCGAGAAAGGGCCATAGATGCAAGCGGACTGACCCTGGTCCCTCGAGGACCTTAGAGATGGCAATATCAGCGTGAGGGAGGCCATTAGAAGCCTGGTGGTGGTGGGAAACACCATGAAAGGCAACAGATGACCAGCGATGTTGGTAAATTAGGGTTAGGGCTTGAGAGCCTTTTGAGTGGAAAGGGATTTCAGGGCGGCGGTTGGTGAGGAAATGAGAGGGTTTGGGGGGGTTGTTTGGAACTAAAAAAGGAAGGGGCTAATTGTGGCCGTTAATTTCTACAATCAACGGTCGAGAGTAATGAGATTAGGGCCTGGTCGGGCGTTAAGTCTTGGGCTGGGTAGGTTTATTGGGCTGGGTTATTGGGTCAAAATTAAGACCAAAATTAAAATAAAATAGGGCCAGATTTTAAATAGCCACTTTTAATAATTAAATAATTTATAAAAAACATAAATGAGTGCCAAAAATATCTTTGTGTACTAAAATAATTTAAAATAGTTATTTAATATTTTAAAAATGTAAAATCCCTTTTTATGCATAAATAATGTAATTATACATTAGTACGGGCTATTATTGCAAATTTGTGCAATTTAGCCTAAAAAATGTAAATGTAATTAAAAAAATGCACTAAAAATATTTAAACACTATGGCATAAATAAGGAATTTAGATGGCTAAATCACCACAAAAGTAATATGAAGGATAATTATTGGACATTTATATAATAACAAGAGAAGAAATAATTTGATTTGGAACCTTTTAAAACTATAGAAAAATTATAAAAATAGTTATGCATGCTTATAACTGCATATGTACTATTTTAAAAGTATATATATATATGTGTTTAAAAATATGTGAGGAAAAATTAGGTATCAACAATAGACTCCTAATATAACTCAACAAAAACAATTATAAATCTGAATACATAAAATACATAAATACATATTAATTAAAAAGAAACATATGAATACATTGATAGAATATAGCGAGACAGTGAATACAATGAAATACATGGAATATAGCGAGATACATTGAAATACAATGAAAAAGAAGACAATGAAATACATAGAATATAACGAGATACATTGAAATACAACATAAAAAGGTAACAGACTCTTCAAGTTGCTCAACCCCAAACTCCGCCGTCTTTGTTCAAGAATAACCCTGACGTCATCTCGTCGATAGCAGATTTCGAACCTCCATTGTCAGCCCCAATTTGCCCTATGTCAGATTTCGACATTGATACAAAACATAAGACATTGATTTCTAAACAAACTCTCCAACTACAAAATCTTTATCTTGATCTTGACTCTTGACATAGAAAATCGCAGCTTCATCTAAGTCTTGATAGAAAGAAAAGTTGGGGAAAAGAATAAGACGAAAGAAAGAAAGAAAAAGACAAAATGGAATATCTCAAAGAAGGGAGGAATATTGGGACGTTTGGGCGGTGCATCTATTTGAGATTGGGGGAAAACGGAAAATACGATGAACTTTTTGGTGCTTCTTTGATTTCTTCCTTGGAGGATTTGTATGAGAGCTTGCGTTGAGAGAGAGAGAGAGAGGATGGAGAAAAATTTGAAAGAATGAGAGAGAAAAATAATACAAAACGTATTTTGTGGCTTAAGGGTAGGAGGTGACCATAAATAAATATTTGGCTATAAAAATCAAAAGGTAACTATTAAATACAAATTTTTAAAAGGGTATTTATTTAAAATAAGTAATGTATCAACCTTTGCTATAGGAGGTAAAAATTCCTAAAATTAAACAAGTTCTTTGACAAAACTGGTATATATATTTCTCAAACCAAAATAGAGATAAAATTGATTTTTTATTTATTTATATATTCTGAATAATATTATATTTCAGTTTTGGATAGAATAGTAGGAATTTATGTAATTAAGAACTAACGGATCAGGAGCTGATCCGATAGAGTTAATTAAACTTCCAAGGCCATTCAAGGTGGAGTCGTGCATACAAATAAATTAAGGAATCAAATAAAAGTTTATAAGTGCACAACCCTATTCCACTGTTCATGCATTATTGACAAAATAACTAAGACAGTATAACAAGCTTATTCTTCCTTTGAACAACACCTTCCCATGTTCTGTCCAGTTTGTTATGCTCCTTCTCAGGCATGTAATAAAGTAAAGGAGATTCTTTATTTCTGCAAGTTGATTCTTAAATAAATTGTTGGTTAAGATCCTATCGATCTTGGATAAATTATTGTAGTCTCTCAATATCCTATTATAATCTATTGCATCTCAACAAACCAAGAAAGTCTAAATTTATCTATACCTCAGAGTTTTCTCAATATTTAGAATTAAAATTTCTATATTCAATTGTAGTTCTTTCTAATTCATTCTGGTTCTGAACATTACATTTGGTGTCTTTTTTAGGGAATGCAATTAAGAATATCAGTTATTAGGAAAATACAGGTTAATTAGATTAACTTTTGGAAATAAATAATAAATAAAGAAGCATAATTATGAGCAAGAAATTAAGAGCTATTCGACCGTTTTCAATATCTGTGAAAAAGATAGGTGCTCCACAAGTTAGATTGTCAAATCAACCACAAAGATAGGAGCGCAACTGATGAATCGAAAAAAACTTCAGCTTTTTGTCACAGTCTCTATTTTGTTATTTCTGACGAGAGGAAAGATCCAAAGAATACATGCATCACTTTGCTTCAGTGTTTAAATATGCATCTGTTCGAATTTAGCTGCCCAATTAGGTTATTACCTCTCTTGGGGTCGTTTGGTTTGAATACGGTTTATGTCGGGATAAGTTATGTTGGGATAAATTATGTAGAGATTAGTTATTTTGGTATTGTTTTTTATCTATTATTTGATATGTTATATTAAAAATGATAATTGCATAATTTCTAAGAAAAATATACTCCCCCGTTTCAATTTATGTGAACCCATTTGACTAGACACAGAGTTTAAGAAAAAAGAGAAGACTTTTGAACTTGTGGTGTAAAACGAGACACATATATTTTGTGTGGCTATAAATCATTGCATAAAGGTAAATTGTTTCCAAATAAGAAAAGAAGTCATTCTTTTTGCTACGGACTAAAAAGAAAATAGGTTCACATAAATTGAAATAAAGAGAGTATATGTTATCCCGGCACTAATTACCCCACTCTCTATAATATATAAATTATCCGGTACTAATTTTAATCCCAGAATAACTTATACCAGATTTGCTGACAAACAAATTATTAAGATGGTAGATTAATTTTTTATACTTACCCTATACCTTCTTAAATCTCCTACCAAAAGAACCCTTAATAGGTAATATTCGCAAGGATTTGGACAACGAATACCTTTGACTTCGAACGTCCTTTTCCTGCTTAGAAGTCTGTTTACTAACTCCTCCCCCTCCCACACCAAACCCGCCCGAACCCCTTTTTACTGACAAAGATGTCTTTCCGAGTCAAATTCACGATATAAAATTAGTTTTGGTGTGGTAACTATATTGGGCACAAATAAATCAGGATTCGCGTTAGAAAGTCTTACGATGAAGGTAAACTCTAAAGCGCTCTCTAACAAATTCGAACCCAAAATTACTAGTTAAGGATGAATGAGTAATTACTACTCCACCATAACTCTTATTGATGCTAATAAGTATATTCACTCACCATGCAAGTTACCTTTCTTTAATCTCCTTGCTAGAATTTTGGGGATCATCATTACTTATTACATGTATATTTTATATATTATTCGAGTTGATGACGATAAGTTTCTGTAGAACCTACAGAACTCACTATAAATTCGACTATGATGTCTTTACTTATCAAAAACATGGATATTTAGAGGATCAAATGTTATAAAGCAGCAGATGATTAAGCTGACGGAAACTATTGTAGGGAAATAATACCGAAAATAACAACAATAATAATAATACTGTAATAATATTATTTGTGAGCGAAAATACACCAACTGGCTTGAGTCGTGCTGGGCACTGTCCCAAAAAACTATTTCAGTAATGTGAAATGCTTCCCCAGGATTAAACAAGCCTATCTCTAATTAGATAGGGGATACAGAAATCAGCAAAATTAAATATTACAAACCCAGGTAACAAGTAGGAAAAGTAAATAAGAAAGGAACAACCAATATTTAATATTGGACAACAAAAGAAGAAGGAAGGATTGAAAGGAAAGGAGAGGAATGATGCTTGTTTTTGCTGATGATTTTTCCTTGTCAAGTGAGAGCCTTCTTATAGTTGAAGTTAGGGGTGGACATCGGTCGGTTCGGTTCGGTTTTGTACATTATCGGTTTTGCCTATCGGTTATCGGTTTACAAATATCATAACCCGATAACCAAACCGATAAGATATTGGTTATCGGTTATCGGTTAATCAGTTATATATCATTATCGGTTCGGTTATCGGTTTACCCGATAAGATAAAACAACTAAAAAAACTTTGCAATATATAAAATAAAGAAATCAAACTACCAGAACGTGTAAACTGTAAACTGCCAACTTTTGTTGTTTCTTAGCAAAAGCATGCTCCCACTTAACGTGTAAAGCAACCAGAATCAAAATTCTGTAAAGCAACAACAAAATTCAGCTAACCAGAAATTTCAGCAGAAGAATCAAACCTGTCTATTACGTGAATAACATGGCATACGAGACTAAAGTAACGGTCTTTAAAATAGCAAATAGATCCGCTATCCTAAGATACTAGAATATATTTATGGTCAAATAGTCATAGGAGGAACGATAGAGAAAATCATTGGGCTGGGAAGATAGACAATAAAACATTGTTATATACTAAAATATACAAGTCTAAGAAGACACCACACCACTCCAAAAAATCACAGTAAAAATCGCAGATTCACAGTTTCACAACATTCCCCAACAAATCCAATAAAACAATAAATCTGATTTACCAAACACTACAAGACATCGTAGGGTCACATGTATAATTGATAGTCTGATATATATTACTAGATAGTGTAAAGGTTAGCAAAAATCAAAACAATAACAAGAAGCAAACAGGAAAATCTTGACCCAAAACTTACACGATGCGATTGACGAGTGAGAGAGTGAGCTGTTGTGACTGGCGGAGAACTGGTGAGTGGTGAGGCACTGTCGTCTGGCAGAGAACTGGTGGTAGACTAGTAGTCTTGACTCTTGCGTCTTGACTCTTGGCCTTGGGGGCTGCGGCGGAAACAAGACTGGTAGTGTTGGGAGTTGAGAGAGAGAGACGACCGAAGAGACTCTTGGCGTTGGGGGCTACGGCGGAAACAAGACTAGTAGTCTTGAGAGTTGAGAGAGAGACGACTGAAGACTGCACACTGAAGAGGTATTTAGGAAAATAAAATCCTAGTATATTATTAAGGATAAATTAGTAAATTACTTCATTCTTATTGGGCTATCGTTTTTTACCGAATAATAAAAATGCAAATCAAGCCCGAACCGATTACCCAATAAAAATTTTTTTTAACCCGTTACCGAACCGTTAACCCAATAACCCAATACCGATAACCTAATAAGGAATTAACGGTTCGGGTTATTAATTTTATCTGATATATGCCCCCCTAGTTGAAGTTGTATGAAACTTGGCTTTTGCACGGGAAAAACGTGACTGAACATTTGTCACTTTTTAGTCTTCTTTTACCACTAATCTTAGCCTTTTAGAAGGCCTAAAACACTTGTCTAAAGAGGCTATAAAATATTGCCACAACTATAGGGGACGTTTAAAAAGGTTTGACAAATCTGACCAGAATAATGCTACTGACAGGAAAAAAGAAATTTGTTAAGAATAGAATTCTATTTGGAGTGAGTGTCTATCTTGTAGAGAGTTTTACTTTGTGACTAAGTCATTTTTCTCCTATAAATAGAGGGGTCTTACCCCATTGTAAATCATCCCAAAATTCAATAAGAATTCTCTCTGTTTCTCCGCAATATTGTTCTTCTTCTTTTATTATTTAATAACACGTTATCAGCACGAGACTCTAACCAATTGAGTAGAAGCTTTGGGATTGAGCATAATCATTATCAATTGTTCTATGAACTTACTTCATGATTAAATTCTGAATTTAAGGTATGTATTTTATCGTATTTTTCTTTCAAATTCTTGACATTCTATAATTTGATTTTAAATACAAGCAAAGACGAAAAATTTTGTTTGCAACTCTAATGGAGTTTGAAAGAAATTATAACCACCCAAAATGGTAAAATTTCTATGCCTTGCCATGATTAAATTCATGTATGATTGTGGGCAAAGAATTGAAAACTCGTCCCATTGAATTTGTTCCATTCTCATTCCCTTTAGAGAATGTGATAGCAGTATATGACAAGTCTGAAAGAAGACAAATTTATTACCATGAATAATCAATGGATATGGACGTGGCAATAAACGAAATTATATCGTGATCATTGTGCTAACGAGAACAATAAGTATTCTCAAAATAATCATTCACTATGTGAAAGTAATATTTGTCATCGATTTGACATGAGATTTTGTAAAGCACATATAGATGATTATGGTCCATTCATGATTTGAATGTGATAACATGTGAGTTATGAATACATATTCATTCTTCAAAGAATATGAACGTGCTAGTGGTAGTGAATATACCACACTCACATCTAGAAGGAGGTTTGAGATGATATAAGAAAATAATATCATTATTATAGCATGAATAGTCATTGGTCACGTACCTACTGTATGCCAAAATATTTTGACATTGTGATTATTAAAAGACAACGATAATGCAAGAACAGAACTTGCACATTTAATTTTGACCATGACCATAATAGTATAACTTTCTCTTTAAAAGAGATATTCATCATATGGATGTTGATGAATATGTGGTAGTACAAAATTAATTGAGAGCTCTGGAAAAGCCAATTACCACTATTTTGGAGAAACACAATTAATTACCAATAAGGTATTGTGTTGTAGTAAGTCTCAAAGAAACATATTCAGTTTTCAAAGTATTCGCAAAAGCGGTTGATTATATTGAGACTATAAACAAAGAAAAGATTTAATATCTTCTATTACTACAACTTGTAGCGGGATAATATGTATGTAAAAAGCTACCCGCTTTATTCTCCAATTTGTACTACATAAATAAAAGAATACCACAATGAAGTGGAT
This sequence comes from Nicotiana glauca, assembly GCA_026770625.1. NCBI lineage: Eukaryota > Viridiplantae > Streptophyta > Magnoliopsida > Solanales > Solanaceae > Nicotiana > Nicotiana glauca. Next base: position 56,215 of record MU775051.1, read on the forward strand.
ATTTTATTGATATAAAACCCATATCGTAATAAACTTAGATTTTTATTCATTATTGCACATATTATGGTGTAAATATGAAGTTTATCAATAATGATAATTTATTCAGTTGGCATAATTGGTTTAGCCAATTTAAGTATGATGTGAAAAAAATAAAAGAGAATTAACATGGGTAAATATTAAAGAACTAGAAAGTTCTTCGAATTTTCTTACATTGCTTGTTCTTATTAATTAATAGACCAATTAAAATTGGGATTGAATCCCATGAATGCTGGAAATATCAAAGGTGAATAGGGCCCATTCACCTGCTATGTATACCACATAAGATGCATCTATGAGATGGTTGCATGTGCGATTATTATTAACCCGCAACCTGGTGTTTGCGAGGTAACTTGCTCAATAATTTAATTTAGAGCATATTCCAGATTTTCTATTCAAGAAGTTCATCTTGATAAGTTGGTCTACATCACAGTTGGTTTAGCAAAATAATTTATTGAGTGCCTCCACTTAATAGCTAAACTATTGCTTGTGAGAACAAAGTTATCTATATCAGTTTGATATACGTTATATACCAAAGTATATTATTTTCTCCCCTCACAAGTGGTTCAGGGTCAGGAACCAAATAATTTCGTCTTATTATTATTTATGTGCGGTGTATATTTTGATTAACACCATAATGCACAAAGATGGATTCTCAAAGTTGAGGAAACAAGTTAGTTTTTCTAACATGAGGGGGAGACAAGATACAACAGTTTGAGAAAAAGTT
>MU775051.1:56982-83869 GCA_026770625.1 Nicotiana glauca
TAATTATATTCTCGTTGCAAATGCTCATATTAAGTCCTAGAAGGACAAAGTCTATGGTAATCTTAAAGCGTATAGACAATCGGTTTCAAATAAACTTCTTGATAAAGAATATGAGCAAATGATCAAAATGATCATAATAAAGGAGGCAAGCGATCTAGAAGATCACATGACATAACATTTCATAATAGCTCATGAGAGATTCAGGTACCTCAATATATGAATGAAGAGATCTCTACGTTATGTCATTATGAAAATACATTGAAACTGATATAAAATCATTGTCGAAGTCAACCTTCAAGAAGCTAGTGAACAAGATTGGGATGTGAAGGCTCAAGGATGTGAATTGATGCTCTCATCAGGGGGAGTTATTGCGCGTTGCACTCTTTTTTCCTTACAAGGTTTTGTCCTACTGGGTTTTCCTTGTAAGGTTTTTAACGAGGCAACCAATAGACGCACTTCTAAACATGTGTACTCTTTTTTCTTTTCTAGAATTTTTTCCCATTGGGTTTTCTTTTAGTTAAGGTTTTAATGAGGCACATTACTTATTGAGTAGACATTCAAGGGGGAGTGTTAAGAATAGAATTCTATTTGGAGTGAATATCTATCTTGTAGAGAGTTTTACTTTGTGACTAAGTCATTTTTCTCCTATAAATAGAGGGGTCTTACCCCATTGTAAATCATCCCAAAATTCAATAAGAATTCTCTTTCTTTCTCCGCAATATTGTTCTTCTTCTTTTATTATTTTATAACAAAATTAAATTAACTTTTTTATTTTCCTTTTCGCTCTACTGAATCTTTATTTTTTTTTAAATTATAAATATTTGGTATTCCGAACTTAGACAGATTAATTCAAATCAAATATGATCATGTAAAACTCACTAAAGAAACAAAATGCCACTACTAATATTATTTCAATTCCAAAGGTTCAAGTCCAACTAGTTGGTAGGAATCATATCCTCTTAATGGTGCTTTACAAAGTTTTATGTTGCTGCAGTTTATCAACTTTGTATCCGTTCTTTCCTAAGCAAGAAATGATGACCAGTATACCAAAGAAAAAGAGTCGTCCAGCATTGGAATCAGTTTAATTTATTTTGGGGTTGGAATTTGAGCCCAAACTCATTTATCCCGTTTAACCAGTTCAAAGTTGGGTCGGTCATTGAACCGTTTATTTAATGAACTCAGTCCATCTTGATTCAATTCATTTAATTATCATCTAAAGTTGGGCTGATTTTTAGTCCAAATTGATTCATGAGTAACTTTGACAAAATATCTTTAAAATAATTCTTTTTTATTTTATATGTTATATGAGCATTACAGAAGAAAAAATTTATTTTTGATAATTAAATAATTCGTAAGAAAATAATACACAATTAATTAAAGCTTTGGTAGGAATTGGGCGGGTTGAGCTATAAGCCAAATATAACCATCTTGATCCAATCCATCTTAATTCAAATAATTTTTGGGCGGATCAATTCCGTCCATTTATTGACTCGGCCTATTTTGACAAATCCAAAATTAACCTAACTCGCCCATTTAACACGTCTAATCTCATCTCTTCCTTTTTATAATTTTATGCATTAATTTGAAGGATAAAGAAAAGAAACAACAGGAGTGAGCAAATAAAGGTAAATCAACTTGGTATTAAAGAAGTTTCATTATTATGCTTAAAAGTTGACGAATTTTAATGACGTTTGGTCATCAAGTAGGAATTCAAAATAAAAGTATTATTTTCTCCTTAAACAACTGTGATGTTAACCAAAGAAGGATAATTCACGAGGTTGTACTGATGACGTTGCTTGCCCCAATAGGAATTCCTCGTGTGGCCCCAATGCTCTCCAATTCCTCCTTTATCCTTCTTTAAAATTTCTGTATTTTCTTAAAGTCATTTTCTTTGCATTCTTTAATTTATCCTTCCATATTGGCTGGTCAGTTATCAAGAGGGCCAGAGTCAGTGTTCTGAATTCGACAAACCCAAAAATTTTGATTTAAATTTTATATTTGTCTTGAATAATTATTAATTATTTATAATTTTATAATTTAAAATTCAATAACTTAAAATAATTAGAATTTCGAACTCATAATCTTAAAATTCTAGCTCCGTCCTAAATTATCAAGGCATCCTAATATCATGAAAAGACCCTTTGGGCTACCAATTAAACGGACCCCATATAGTGGAACATAAAGATTATACTACTTTCTTTGTTGCAATTTAAAAGATCATTTTCATTTTAAAGGTTCTAAAATATTTGTCATTATCCTACTAATTATGTTATTTTAAAAAAATCTACAATAACATGACGAATTTAATTCATTTAACTATTTAAAGAATACATTTTACAATAATGCTTGTATTGGAGAAATTTAATATTTTAAAAATACTAAGTGGGACTATATGTCAAATTAAAGCTGGGTTCGTATTGCCCTTACTCAAAATTTAAGGATGTGTGTACGGGTAAAATGGGGATAATGTCTACCCCTATTTTCCGATGAGAAAATAGAGGAAGGGTATAGATGCACAAGATTGTGATTGAGGTTAGAGATCCTTTGTATCGAGATCCAGGAAGAAAGAAGTATGGTGTGCTCGTCATCGGGCATGGTAAAGCGACGCACCCCGGACCAAGAATAAGTTCTAAGACCTTGAAAAATATGGTAAAACGGTTACGTACGACGGATAGAAGGCTATGATATTAGCACCCGGTCAGCTATCACGGTGTGAATCTCGCTCAATGTGGATATGGATAAATAATTACTAGGAAAGGAAGATTTTTACCTTTTCTAGACTTATACCAGGGTGGAACTGTTCAACTATATAAAAGGGAAAGTTATTCTTTTGTAAGAGACATTGTAGCACGCAAACCAAAGTGACAAGTTTATTTTTCGTCTTTTAGCTATTGTAAAGTACATGTTTATGTACTATGTTCTTCATTTACGATCGGGCTCGAACCGAGTGTCCGATTGAGGACGCGTACACATTTTATTGTCATCCAATTTTGGGGTGAACAATTTGGCGCCCACTTTGGGATTAAGGATAATAGTGGTGGTTTGATACGAATCTCCCTAACACACCTTATTTTACGCTTGTTCTTTGAATTCTTAATTTCAGGCCAGCATAAGAATATCAAATTCTCAATCTGCTCATGACTTGAATGTTGACGTTGAGTCTGGCCATCATGGCAAAAATAATAATTTGGTGTCTCCTGTCTGCCCCAGTTTCCGATCAGGTCGATGCTAACTCGTAGGTGGCCACCAGCGTCAATTTGCCAACTGATCCCGAAAATGGTGTTTGCGGGGGACCCCGACCAATAGCTCGTGAACCGTTCGAAGGCGAAGGTGATGGGGGTAAGCCTATGACTAATTTTCGAGTTGTTACAAGATCAACAGGAGGCAATAGTACAGCTGCAGAATCAAAGCCATGCCCCCAACAAGATCGAGCCCGAACGATCCCGAGAAAGCACTCGAAGAGATGAGCAAATTATCAAGAGATCAGGTGAAGTTGAGCCCGGGGTAAATCCCGAGTTAATGAAGATGCTCGAAGATTTGACAAAATGAGTGGAGTAAAGTGAGATGAAGATTGTGGATAATGACAAAAAGGTAGAAACATACAATTCCAAGGTCGATCAGATCCAGGGAGCACCCTCGATATTAAAGGGGTCAGACTCTAAGAAGTCAATCCAGAAGCCTTTTCCTTCGAGCGCAATACCGAAGCCGATCCCAAAGAGGTTTCGTATGCCTGCATTCCCAAATACAATGAGACCATGGATCCAAATAAGCACGTAACCTCCTACACATGCAAAATCAAGGGGAACAGTCTAGAAGACGATGAGATCGAGTCGGTATTACTGAAGAAGTTTGGGGAGACTTTCTCTAAGGGAGCAATAATATGGTATCACAAATTGTCCCCAAATTCCATTGATTTATTTGTTATGCTTGCAGATACTTCTATAAAGGCTCATACCGAGGCCATTAAGGTCTAGAACAGAAAGTCAGACCTTTTCAAGGTCAAACAAAAGGACAACAAGATGCTCAGGGTGTTCGTGTGAAGATTCCAGATGGAATGGATGGACCTACCTCCGGTTGTAGATGATTGGGCTGTTCAAGCATTCACTTAGGGGCTTAACCCCCGAAGTTCTTTTGCCTTTTAACAGCTAAAACATTTTTGGTGGAATACCCGACGGTAACATAGGTTGACATCCACAATAGGTACCAGTCAAAGATTAGGGTCGAGGACGACAAACTCGGGGCCTCTTTTGGATTTATTTACCCCATCAGGGCCGACGATAGATCTAAGAGGGCCAATGATTAAGAGCCAAGGATAGTCTGAGATCGATATTAACCGTACAATGCAGATCAAAGAGAAAATGAATCCGAGCGTCATCCCGTATGTAATAAGAAGAGAATCGACCGAGGGCCCAATGGCTAGGGCCTAATGAGAAAAAATGGGTTTGATGGGCCGCTCGGGAGCAGGGAAGCACCGAGATTATTGGAATACAGCTTCAACATGGATGCCACCAACATCTTGTTATCCATAGGACGCATTAAAGAGACCAAGTAGTCCCGACCTTTGCAGTCTGATCCTACCCAGAGAGATCTGAATTTGATGTGTAAATATTGCGGCACTCAAATTACATGACCGAAGATTGCTGGCAGTTAAGAGAAGAAGAGCCATTTTGTTCAGCGATGAGGATGCCAAGGGCATCGTGCAACCTCACAATGATGCACTTGTAATATCGATACTTATTAATTTATCTCAAGTGAAACGTGTGTTGATTGATCCAGGTAACTGGGCCAATATCATCAGATCGAGGGTCGTAGAACAATTGGGGTTACAAGACTAACTTGTACCAGCAGTACGGGTGTTGAACGAATTTAATCATGCGTGTGAGACAACCAAAGGAGAAATAACATTTCTAGTAAATACCACCGAGACAATCTAGGAAACAAAGTTCTATGTGATCGAAGGGGATATGAGGTATAATTCTCTATTTGGAAGGCCGTGGGTTCACAACATAATATCCCTACCCTCGACCTTACATCAGGCATCGAACTTTCCCATATCAGGGGGAGACAAAAGGGTTTATAGAGAACAGCTGGCCTCAAAGAAGATGTTCTCTGTCAACGAAATAACCTCGGTACCCACGATTTTGACATCAAGGAAGGCGGAACCGACAAGAAAGGAAGAGATTATGTAGCAATCATTAATACCGACCTCAACCAAACTGGAGAAATAGTAGGAACGAGGAGCAAACTTGGAGGACAATTACGGCATCCTGAGGTCGTGCATAGCTCCTAATGATACCAACACCACCAAATCGATTGTTGAAGATTTGGAGCAATTCATATTAATTGAACACCAACCAGATCGAAAGGTAGACCTGGGCACGGGGTTAACCCCCGAGCTCAGGAAAAACTTGTTGATTTTCTTAAAGCTAACGTCGATTATTTCGCTGGGTCCCATATTAACATGACAGGGATCCCACTGGAGGTAACCACTAATAGGATGAGTTTGGACCCGAAGTTCCATCCAGTTAAACAAAAGTGGAGGCGATAGTTAGAGGTCAAACATGCATTCATCAAGGATGAGGTATCCAAAGTTCTTAGAATAGGATCCATCCGGGAAGTGAAATACCGGGACTGGCTAGCTAACGTATGGTAGTGCCTAGAAAGGGAAATAAACTAAGAATATATGTGGATTGCAAAGATCTAAACAAAGAATGACATAAGGATTCTTACCCTTTGCCTAACATCGATCGAACGATCGACGCGACGGTCGCACATGAGATACTCAACTTTCTCGACGCCTCCTCCAGGTACAACAAAATTCGGATGGACCCAGACGATGAAGAAAAGATCTTTTTCATTACCAAATATGGCACCTATTGTTATAACATAATGGATTTTGGATTAAGGAATGCAAGTGCCACCTACCAACGCCTAGTAAATTGGATGTTCGAAGAATAAATAGGGATATCAATAGAGGTTTATATTGACGATATGTTGATTAAGTCCTAAGTCCTTGCGAGCAAAATACCATTTAAAACATCTGCAGAAAAACTTTGACATATTAAGGAAATATAATATGAAGCTAAACTCAGAGAAGTGCGCATTCGGGGTTGGATCAGGCAAATTCCTTGGTTTATGGTATCCAATCAGGGGATTGAGATCAACCCCGACAAAATAATGGCCATAGAGGATATCACTTCGGTGGACAACATTAAGGCAATACAAAGGCTGACCGGGCGTATAGCCGTATTAGGTCGATTCATCTCGTTGTCCTCAGACAAGCCATCAATTTTTCTCACTATTAAAGAAGAAGAGCAACTTTTCCTAGAACCCGGAATGCTAGCAAGCTTTGGAAGAACTCAAGCAATACTTGTCAAGTGAAATTGACTAACAATGAGGTCGAGTATGAGGCCATGATTACAGGTCTAGAATTGGCTAAGAGCATTAGGGCCGAAGTGATCGAAGCCAAGTACAACTCTCTCATCGTGGTAAATCAAATAAACGGAATGTTAGAAATAAAATAAAAATGGATGCAGAGTTACTTGGACAAATTGCAGGTAACCTTACACAAATTTAGGGAATGGAACTTATAGCATGTACTCCGAGATCAAAATAGTGAGGCTGATTCACTAGCTAACTTGGGGTCGTCGATCGATTCCGATGAATTCAGCTTGGGAGTAGTGGTGCAAACTAATGAATTCAGTGATAGAAGAAGGTCACACCGAAGTGAACTAAACAAGTTTAACTTGGGATTGGGGAATTAAGTACATAGATTACTTGAAAACTACAAAATTGCCTCCAAATCCTAAGGAATCGAGATCCCTGCACACCAAAGCTGCCAAATTTAGCTTGGTCGAAGGGGCATTATTCAAAAGGACTTTCTTTGGCCCACTAGCCAGATGCTTGGGATTGGGAGAGACCGAATACGCCATGAGAGAAGTTCATGAGGACGCTTGCGGGAACCATTCAGGGGCAGATCCTCGGTTCAGAAACTTATCAAAGCTGGCTACTACTGGACCGAAATGGAAAAGGGTGCAAAAGACTTCATACGGAAATATGATAAGTGGAAAAGGCACATCGATGATCCATGAACTGGGAGAAATGCTCCACTCATTCCTATCTTCGTGGACATTTATGAAGTGAGGAATGGAAATCATCGGTGCCCTGCCATGGGCACCCAATAAAGCTCAATTCATACTTTTTATGACCGATTATTTTTGCAAATGGGTCGAGGCCCAGGAATTCGAAAAGGTCTGAGAGAAAGAAGTCCTTGACTTCATTTGGGGTCATATAATATGTTGATTTGGGACACTAGCCAAGATTCTTTGCGACAACAAAAAACAATTATTCGGCAGCAAAGTGAGTAAGTTTTTCAAAAATTAAAAGATCAATAAGATAGTGTCAAGGCCTTATCACCCTAGTGGGAATGGACAAGAAGAATCAACGAACAAGACTATACTCCAAAACCTGAAAAAGAGGTTGACCAATCTGAAAGGAATATGGAACCGGATCTTGCTCGAAGTCTTTTGGGCATACGTACGACTTTACAGTCAAGCATTGGGGCCACCCTATTTTCTTTAGTTTACGGAGTTGAAGCCTTAATGCCAGTTGAGGTGTTGAAACTGAGCCTCAGTTTCCAGTATGTACCGAAGAGTCAAAAGCTAATTCCATAATCACGAGGCTGGATTTATTGGACGAAAGGAGGGAGGACGCCATGGTGCGGTTGGTCGCCCAGAAGAAGCAAATAGAAAAATACTACAATCGAAGAGCCAACCTTTGATATTTCCAAGTGTGGTACTTGGTATTGAGAAAGGTAACACTAGACATCAGGAACCCGAACAAAGGGAAACTAGGTCTAAATTAGGGACCATATCGAGTCGTCAAAATAACCGACATAGGCTCATATAGATGCGGGAAATGATTTACAACTACCAAATAACTGGAACGTGACACACTTAAAGCGGTACTACTACTAAGCTAAAAACTCAATTCCTTTTTAATTTTATTAAAAGATGGACTAACGTATGCAGATAATCGGCCAAGGACGGATGTGGCTGTTAGTCCTGAAAGCACGTGTTGCACTCTTTTTCCCTTGAACCAGTTTTGTGCCAAAGTGGATTTTTCGACAAGGTTTTTAACGAGGCAACAGTAAAGCGTACTATCTTATATTTGAAAACTGGCTCTAAACTGAAATCAGTGATCGTTGGCATCAGATCAACAGTATCTGAGCCCTCACAAGTTTGGCCTCGAATATTGGGGGAAGTTACTCCTAGATGTAGATCGTTAGCAAGGTCAAGGAAAGATTTATGTGTCAAAAACTAAGTCTTGGTGGCTAGGATTCATTTTAAGGGTCAAACGGCCATGCAAAGTCCACTCCAGCCACGACACAAGGTTTTTTGCACCTCCAATCATGTGCCTTACATATCAAGCAATAAAAGAAATTTCTACACTTTATTATTAAGAATTTTGCTTATCCAATCTTAGATCCTAAATCCCTAGGACTATCCCTACTCAGGGACTATCAAGCCCATGGACTGCCCCCACCTGGGTGTTGTTGTCCGATGAAAATTCGGACGACTCGGACTATCGAATCCCAAAGGCACCAAATCTATTAGGTAGTGCCCGAATATTAAAGGCTAGGGCCATTCTAAAAATGGATCAGAGATGTCCGAAGTTCGTAACTAGAAAGTAAGGCCCTTATGAAAAATCAAAACCTGTTAAAAGGTTACCCTTGGAAAAAATATCGTCTAAAAATACTTGAGCATCTGAAAGGACTTCGATTTTACAAAATATTCAAGCCACAAGTAAACTGAAGGTGCATCAAAGTTGGGCTCCGTTCGTACCTCCGAAATATGAATGCTCTAGAACTATATCTTTATGCTAAGGCATTAATAAACAATAGGCAAATAGATTATTACAAATGAATGCTGAAAAAGTAAAGACACCGTATTTCCAGAAAGGGGAAAGTTTTATATATTCCAAAATACATTTACAAAGGCACGATACAACGACCTCAATAAATCGAAAAAATACATAAGGAAAAATTGAAAAAGAACTAAGGCATCTACGTCTGGTCTTTGCTGGGGATCGACTCGTCACTAGAACCGTCAAAACCCTTGGAGCCTTCGGGACCCTCTGGATCGTAGATCTCCTTTGCCTCGTCCTCGAGTTACCTAGCTTCCTCGATCTCGTCCGATAGGTCTAAACCTCGGGCATGGATCTCTTCGAAAGTCTATCTTCGGGATAGCCTCTTTATGTGATCACTCTTCATCTTTAAGTGGGCCTCGACTACCACCATATCAGCCTTATACTTCGCTAATATTTCTTTGAAATCAGAAGAAATTGAATCCAATTTGATCCTCAGTGCGGCATATTCTCATCCGAGGGCATCCCGTTCTGCAACGGCCGAGCTTAACTGTGCCCGGAGATCATCATTTAGTCGGGACCACTTATCTGCTTTGTCCTTTTCCACTCGAAGTTGGTTCTCTGTCGATGTCAGCTCCGCTTTGGTAGCTTGTTTCTTTGAAACTAGTAGGTTCATATTACCCTTCCATACCTCGGTCGTAGCCTTGACCTCATCTATTTCAGACCGAAGCTGGTCGATCAGGTCTATCTTCTCTTGGACATGCGAAGTTGTGTTGTGATTCACCACGACTAGCTACTCATTTTTAGCCTCAAAGATCTTTACCTTCTCAAATAGGTCAGTGTGTTCTCACTTAAGGGTCGAGGCCTCCTTCTGGGCTTTTTCCAGCTTGGCATAGAGAATGAGAGGTCCTTAAGGGACTCGTCCCACGGCTCACTAAGAGATTTATACACGTCCTTCTTCTAGACCTGCTGTTTGAGCTCGTACTCGAGCTGGCTAATCTCCGAGAGGGTCCGGATGAAGCTTTCATGATGAAGCACTGAAGCCTGAAAAAAGAATCAATAAAGTTAATAGGGGACATAAAAAACTAAAATTAGATTCACAAAAGGGTACAAAGGGTTGACTCTTTACCATGTTCAACGACTGTTGCGCCTCGTTAAAGATGCTCGACTTTCCCACTTTGTTCATCTTATCCTGATCCTTCTTGATCATCAGGCATCGAAGGTAGCTGTCTATGACCATCAGAGCATACAGGACCCAGGTGTCTTCCGAGATTGTAAGAACTAATGTTCTCTTGCGGTCGGGGTCTGTCGATGCCCCCCTTTTTTTCCTAAAGTGGAATCAGGTTCACGACATTCGGGAAGACAACTCTTATCCCGTTTGGGAATATGGTTTTTGGAGTTTAGAGAGTCGCCACCTAATGATTATAGTGCATTAGGACACTTTTAGAAGAATTAACGATGCAGACCAGAGTTTTGGGTAAGGGCTTGAAATTATCTCGAGGGGAAGGTGTTAGGCACCCCTCAAGATCCACTAGTGTGGTTCCCGGCCATGCTACAATTGTGACTTTGAATGCAAATGCGAATAAACTAACAAGTATAACAGGAAGCACAAAAGGGTTAAAAGAAATGCTGAAATTCAAAAAGGAAGCAGTTTAGTTGTAAAAGAAAAATGCAAGTAGAGGGAAGAAGTCAAGCAATTGGTGCAAGCAAACCAAAAATCGTGTGAGAAAACAGAAGTTGAAAGTGCTGCAGCGTTTAAAGTTATGAAAGACTGTTAAGCTAATAAAAGGAGAGGGGAGTCCTAGGTTTATACATTACATGGATCATTCGCACAACACTGGTACCCAATTGTATATATAGTGTTATCGTGTAATCATTATCTCCATGTCTATCCTTCCCACCCCGTTAAGGTTTTAAAGCGCGGAACGGTATCGTTTACTTATCGCATGCTACTTCCCGTCCCAATCCTATCAGTCCGGGGGTATTACAACTTCTAATCCTAAAAGGAAAGAAAGGGATGAAGGTCTTTATGGAGTTTAAAGGATAAAATTCTAGCTCGACATTCAAACCAAGTATCAAATAAAAGGAAGAATAAACAAGCAAATAAGGCTCAATAAACCCCAACAACCAAATAAGCATATAGTTTAGCATGCCTTGAAAAATACTGGTTTGGTCTTAAATTAAAGTTAAGCAGTGAGCGGACTTGTTCAACACATATATTTGGACAGAAAGACTGCATTAGGCAACTCGGATACAGTTGTCAGAGACTGACCCGATGATTAATTAGCCAAACTTTTGTCTATGTGTTGATTAAAAAGAAACTAGGTAGAGGATCTACTGATTTCAGGAAAAAGGTGCGAAAGAATTACCAGTTTGATAGAAAGAAATGAATTTCAGACAAGATGCAAATTGATTTTAGAAAAAAAAAAGAGTTATCAGTTTTAACAGAGAGAAAAGAGTTTCAGAAAAAGATGTGCAGACTAATTTTAGAAAAGAGTTACCAGTTGTTTCAGAAAAGATGCAGACTGATTAAAAGGTTTACGAGTTTCAGGAAAGTGCATATTCATTATAAAAAAAGGTTTACCAATTTTTAGAAGGTTTCAGAAAAGAGGTAGAAAATTACCAGTTTTAGTAAAATAGATACGAGTTCCAGCAATTGATACTGCTTTAAAACGAATGAGGCTATTAAAAATCGAGATTTTCTATAGGCATGCTTTCTATACGTTTACTGATTTTAATACCTTTTCAGATATTAACAGAAGTCTTATGCACATGATGTCTATATGTAACCTTATTATTAAACCTAAAAACGATTTGCCTAATAACATTTATATATGCAGAAATGCAAGAGCCTATAGACATGATCTCTATATGTGTATTTGCGGAAGAATCGGAAATTAACACTATAGGCATGGTATCTACCCTTTGTGCATAAAATAAACCCCATCCCATTCTTTACTAAATCCCCCATGAGTTTATTACAAATTATTACAGCCCAATAAATCAAACTGGAAATTAAAAGTACATCAAATGCTAACAGCTAGATCCGAGCAGCCTAATTCAACCTTAATGTTTAATAATATGAGATTGAGCCACTTCCGGGATCCAGATTTTCAAAGCCTTCTCCTTATCTATGGTGTTTCAAAGTTCTAAGGGATCTCAGGGATTCCTGGCATTGCTTACACCCAAGATACCATAAGTTGAGTTTTGCAGTGCGGAAGGGCTAGCCCTTATGTGTCCAAGTTCAGAGGGAGTTCCAGGGTCCCAAGGCAAGGCTCACACAAGAGGGGAAGAACTTAAATTCTAGGAGTTGAATGTAAGTGCAATAAAAAAGGGTAGGAGGACTACCCAGGCAGGTTTGTGGTCATACCCAGCCACAATAAGACTGGCACACCCCTGACCAACCTATAATCAAATATTTAAGGAGTACAGACCTATTTGTAGGTTAAGCCATGGCCTGAACAGTAATCAGGAATACTGCCAGGCCAAGGCTGTTACTCAGCATACACACAATAGGGAATGGGGATGGGAAATTGACAAGCTTAGGACCCCAAAGGATCCAGTTCATAGCCATGGACAATGATTTCAGGCATTGCTATGTTTTCTGAACCATAAATTAAAACATACAAAAGGGGATATGAGGGTTTGGGATTCATAAAGTATCAAATACATGATAAGAAAATAACATGATGTATATGTAATTTAAACATTGAACTACAAAGGGAAAGGGGAAACATATTCCAGCATGCTAGAAACAAATGTCAACTAAAAGAATTGGACAAAAATAGGCAGGAGTAAAACACATTGTTGTTGAGACATGTAAATTAACTGGGATATACCAGTAGAAAAGCAGAAAAAGTGCAGAAGAAAGTAGAGTAAACAAAGTCCACAGCAGCACAAGTATCAGAAAGAGAGAGATTTTTAAGTGAGAGTGATTTTGAACTCAGATTGCTTTCTGCGTTCGTGTGTGTTCAAAGAGAAGGGATGAGAGTATTTATAATTTTGAAAACGTGTAGAGAAATAAGGTAACAAGTACAAGTCTAAAAAAAATATGGCATGGGTACAAATCAGAACCAAATTAGTATAAGATTCCCCTTCAATCAGGGGATTTTTATTCAAACGGATACTAACAGGTTTTTGAATAAAAAAGGGAGAATAAACCTTGTAAATAGAATGACTATTTCCATAAAAGAAGCAGTAAGGTAATATAATGGGCAACTAAGTCTAAGTACAGAGTGTAAAATTATTTTTGGAAAGATTCAGGGAGGCCAATCAAAGGAAAAGAATCAATTACTCCCTTAACGGGCGAGTAAATCAGAATTTTACTAAGGAAAAGTTTTTTCTGAAAATTACTCTCAAGTTACAGAAAAAACTCAGTATATATATACATGAATGCACAAGTAATAGGCACGTGAAGCTAAGTTGTGGCAAAATAATAGCATGTAGCAGTAACTAAAAGGCATGATAGTCAAGTTTCGGTGCTTAACAATAGAGAAAAGATTCAGAAGCATCAAAGAACTCAAAACCAAAAAATAGTCAAGATAATGGAAACACACTGCAATTTCAACGAACGAGTTTCACAAACAAAAAGAGATTGAATAGTCCCCAAAGAAACTAGGGTTTTCGAAAATCAGACGAGTTTAGAGGAGATGAGCAGTGCAAACAAAACAGGTTTAGAATCCCAGATAAGCCCCAAAATTAGGGTTTTCACTCATGATAAATCAGATATAGGAGAGGGTAAATCAAGTGAATAACAAACAGAAACTTAAACAAGATTCCAAAATTAGGGCTTTTAACATGCTAATTCAGATAAAAATAAGGTGAATCAAACAACCATTAACAAACAGACCAGGAAACTCAAACAAAATCCCCAAGAAAGTTATGGTTTTCAACATGTGAGTTCAGATAGAAGATAATACAAACAAACACAGTAAAAAAATGTCGAGATTCAGAGAAGAGATGTTCGAGATAAAATAACATGAACCCTAGTTGAGGAAATAAGAGTTTCTGAAAGTAAACATTAAAGAATCTTTGAGAAAAACACATAAAAGTTTCACACACACATAGATCTAGAACAAATCTAAAATAAATCGAAGGAAACTCAGAGATTAGGGTTTAGCAAGAAACCTAAGGGACGCGATAGGCTTTGGAAACCATCGATCTGAGCAGAGAAGTCGAAGATCGAGCTCGAATAGCCATGGCTGGCCGAAAAAGGGTCGAAGACGACCGCAGAACAGTCATCGAAAAAAGGCTTGGTCGGAACCCTTCAAGATCTGGTCGTTGGACCTTTAGAAGTGAGCACACAGAAGCCATGGGAGGCTAGGATAGGCCTCTGATGAGCCTGAGAAGCCACAGATTAGGGCTTAGATGAGAGGTGGCAGCTAGGGTTTGAGGTGGTATTGAGAGAGAGTTGAGAGAGGAGAGGATTCAGAGGCGGCGGTTGAGAGAAAATGAATTAGGGTTGGGGGGTTTGGTAAATTAAAAAAGGAAAGAATGAAGGATGGTTGTTGATCATTTAGATCAACGGCCTAGATTGAATAGGAAACCGGGCGGATCGGGTAGGCGGGTCAGGGGTTGGGTTAATTTGAAATTGGGCTGGGTAATTTTGGATTCAAATTGGGGCTGCAATGTGGCTATGACTGAAATGTAAATGGGGCCATAAGTGAAATAGCCAATTTTTCCCTTTTTAATTTAATAAAATAATAATACTAATTTTAAAAATAAATTAAACGTACTGGTTAAATAAGTATTATATACATATTAATTAAAAAAATATTGGGATTAATTTTATAAACGTAAAATGCTATAAATTGCAAGGTAGGCTATAATTGCAATTGTATGCAATTTAGCTTTAAAAATACCAAATAAATTTGTAAAAATATGTGAAAATTGATTTAATTATATTTAGCTGTAGATGTGAAAATAAGATGAATTATTTATCAAAAATAATAATTTTGAGAATAATTATTGGATTTTATTGTGTGAAAATAGGCGATAAATTGGATTTAAAATCATCACAAAAATGTCAAAACTCTTGGATGTGCTTATATATGTACATATATGCTATTTGAAAAAATATTTAGGTATAAGAAATACTTAGGAAAAAATTGGGTATCAACAACTGTCCCTCTTTACCCAGGAAGGATGAAAGAGTTATAGAGTAAAGATACGATAGCCAATTTTGACCGGTAGCAACGATTTGAAAAGAATTTGACCGAGCTATGGTTTCTGAGCTGCCTACATATCCCTGGTTTTATAGGAATCAGGACGTATGTAGTTCAGGAACCATTGACGAACATGCCGATGGCGATTCGAAAGAGACGGGCACGATGTTTAGGGGGCGAGAGGTATTTGAAGCTTGATCGGAGGCGGGGACTGGAGCAGAATCACTTCTGTTGAGGCGGCCGTCGCCAGCCGATATACCTGCAAGTGAGCAATATAGGCATATATTGTGCATAAACTTAACGTGATGCAGGTTCTCGTTGGACCATGAATGCTGTCTTTGGACGGTTAGGATGATGTCCTCGAACCATGATGTCCTGGGCCATGAAGCGCAAAATTAAAGGATTCGCAGGCTATGAAATGATGTTCTCGGGCTATGATAATGGTGCCTCCGAACCATGATTCCTTTGAATAATGATGTGCAGGATATAAATTGGGATCCTCGGGCCATGGCATGGTGTTCTCGAGCTATGTGGATGATGCCTCTGTACGATAACGCCTTTGGACAGTTTGGCGATATTTTAGCCGATGCAAAAAATGTAAACGACGATATTTCAGCCGACAAAAATTTAAATAAAGCAACAATGTTTGAGCTTATGCAAAGAATGTAAATGGCGATATTTCAGCCGACGGAAAAATAAAACAGGCGATGTTTCAGTCGATGCAAAAAATGTAAATGGTGATATTTCAGCCGACGGAACTTTAAATAAAGTGGCGATGTTTTAGTCGACATAAAAGTAAGATGGCGATATTTCAGCCGACAAAAAGTATAGGTATAGATGCTGATGGAGATTTAAATATGAACTGGCAATCTTTTAGCCGATGTAGAATTTAAATAAAGTTTGGCGATATTTCAGCCAATGCAAAACAATGTAATGGCGATATTTCAGCCGACTGAAAACATAGGTATAGATGATGGTGGAGACTTAAATATGAACTGCCGATCTTTCAGCCGATGTAGAATTTAAATAAAGTTTGGCGATATTTTAGCCGATTGCAGGATGTAAGTAAAAGGTGGCGATATTCCAGCCATGCACGAGAAATAAAGTGGCGATATTTTAGCCATGCAAATGGAGACAACGCTTAGTCTCGGAAGGCCAAAAGGTAGCCTTATGCAGATAATGCAGGATGGAGACAACGGTTAGTCTCGGAAGGCAGAAAGGTAGCCTTATGCAATGCAGGAAATGCAGGTGGAGACAACGCTTAGTCTCGGAAGGCAGAAAGGTAGCCTTATGCAATGCAGGAAATGCAGATGGAGACAACGCTTAGTCTCGAAAGGCAGAAAAGGTAGCCTTATGCAATGCGGGAAATGCAGATGGAGACAACGCTTAGTCTCAGAAGGCAGAAAGGTAGCCTTATGCAATGCAGGAAATGCGGATGGAAACAACGCTTAGTCTCAGAAGGCAAAAAGGTAGCCTTATGCAATGCAGGAAATGCAGATGGAGAAAACGCTTAGTCTCGAAAGGTTGAAAGGTAGCCTTATGCAATAAGATAAAAGCGGATAGTAAGAACAAAAATTCTTAGCTGATCGTGATATTGCGGCTGCTCGGGCCATTGTGTGCGGATAGCAAAATGTGAATAGGCACGACGGTTTGATGCGGTTGCGTAACATATTTGGTAACTTTGTGACTTGGGTGCCTGCATCCAAAGAAAATCATGAGTTTTGTAAAGGGGAAAGGCTAGTTCACTCTTCCATGGCTTCCGTCGTCGTGCATCATTGGGGTAGCGTCACTAAACAGCAGCTATCATGGTTATGCATGATTTAACAAATATAACGTAAGTAGAAAATAGTTTTTTTAAATGAACCAACGACTGCGACGTTGTTCAAAGCATTGCAACCTTTCTTGTTCTGAAATTTTGAGTGCCCCCCTCAAAATTCTGCCCCAGTTTACTAGGCTGGCACCTCTGACGGCTGCGCTGAATGACTGAAGAATCAACTTCAGAATTTTGAGGATCCTCCTCAAAATTCTGCCCCAGTTCCAATAGTAGGGGGAAATGAAAATTTTATTAAATTGTGACCGAACCCATAGGGCTGCCTACGTATCCCCTCTTAAACGGGAATCAGGTCAAGCGTAATTCAAATTACATCATAAAGCAATCATATGTGATTACACATAATATCATTTTACTGCATCTGAATTGATTGGCTTTGGCCCGACTTCTCCGTCTATTTATGCAAGGATAAGGGCTCCTCCTGTTAGAACCCGATGAGCCATGTACGGTCCTTGCCAGTTGGGAGAGAATTTTCCCTTGGCTTCGTCTTGATGTGGGAATATTTTCTTCAGCACCAACTATCCTGGTGTAAACTTCCTTGGCTTAAATCTTTTGTTGAAGGCTCTATACATTCTGTTCTGATACAACTGACCATGGCAAACTGCATTCATCCTCTTCCCATCTATAAGGGCTAACTGCTCGTATAGTCCTTTCACCTATTTTGCGTTGTCCAACTCTGCTTTTTGTATGATTCTCAAGGAATGAATTGCTACCACGGTGGGGATGACCGCTTCTGTACCATAAACCAGCATGTAGGGAGTTGCTCCGGTCGATGTGCGGACCGTGGTGCGGTATCCCAGTAAGGCAAATGAGAACTTTTCATGCCATTGTTTGTGACTTTCGACCATCTTCCTTAGTATCTTCTTTATATTTTTGTTGGCTGTTTCTACAGCTCTATTCATCTGAGGCCTGTAGGCTGTAGAATTCTTGTGTTTGATCTTGAATGCCTTACACATTGCTTTCATCAAATTACTGTTGAGATTGGACCCATTATCAATGATGATTGATTCCCGAATTCCGAATCGGCAAATAATACGGTCACGGACGAAATCTGCCATAACTTTCTTAGTTACTGCCTTGTATGACGCTGCTTCAACCCATTTGGTAAAATAATCATTTTCCACCAGGATAAACCTATGCCCGTTTGATGCGGCGGGCTCGATAGGTCCAATGACATCCATCCCCCAGGTGGCAAATGGACACAGTGAGCTTGTTGTAGTGAGCTCGTTTGGAGGCACCTTTATCATGTCTGCATGTATCTGACAGCGATGGCATTTGCGAAAGTACTGCATACAGTCTGTTTCCATAATAATCCAAAAATACCCTGCTCGGAGTATCTTCTTTGCTAAGACAAAACCATTCATGTGTGGCCCGCATGTCCCTGCGTGCACTTCGTCCAATAGTCTGGATGCTTCTTTTGCTTTGACACACCTTAGCAACCCAAATCGGGAGTCCTTCTGTCAGCAAACTTGTTCTGGACACTGGGGACGTGCTGAAATTCTATCTTTGTGAATCTTTTCCTCGACTCCTGTATGTGATGCAGGTAGGGAAATATCTTAGAGTTTTTGGTGGCCCATTCTTCTCGAACTTGATGTATGAGCAGGTTTGAGTCCCCGATCACTAGTAACTTTTGAATGTTCATGTCAATGGCCATCTTGAGCCCCGGGATGCAGGCTTCGTATTCATCCATATTATTTGTGCAAGGGAACCTGAGCTTGGCAGATATCGGGTAATGCTGGCCGGTTTCTGATACTAGGACTGCTCCTATGCCAACTCCTTTGAAATTTGTGGCCCCGTCGAAAAACAACCTCCAACCATCGTAAGATTCTGCAATATCTTCTCCTACAAAGGACACTTCTTCATCAGGAAAATACGTTTTTAGGGGTTCGTATTTTCCCCCAATAGGGTTATCGGCAAAGTGATCTTCTATGTCTAGTCCTTTGATTGCTTTCTGGGTCACGTAAATAATGTCGAATTCACTCAAAAAGATTTTCCACTTGGCGAGCTTGCCAGTGGGCATGGGCTTCTGGAAGATATATTTCAACGGGTCCATCCTGGATATGAGATAAGTAGTGTAGGCACAGAAATAATGCCTCAATTTCTGAGCTACCCAAGTCAGAGCACAGCACGTGTGCTCTAACAGAGAATATCGGGCCTCGTACGGGGTAAACTTCTTACTGAGATAGTAGATGGCTTGCTCCTTTCTCCCCATTTCATCATGTTGTCCCAGAACACAACCGAATGCTCCATCCAAAACCGCAAGATAAAGCAATAGAGGCCTTCCTGGCTTGGGCGAAACTAATACTGGCGGCATTGATAGGTATTCCTTTATTCTGTCAAAGGCTTTCTGACAATTGTCGGTCCATCTAGTAGAAGCATTTTTCTTCAGCATTTTAAAGATGGGTTCATAAATGACTGTGGACTGGGCTATGAACCGGCTGATATAGTTGAGTCTTCCCAAGAAACTCATCACGTCCTTCTTGTTCTTTGGCGGTGGCAATTCTTGAATAGCTTTAACCTTTGATGGGTCCAATTTTATCCCTCGATGGCTCATGATGAAGCCCAGTAGTTTTCCGGCAGGAACCCCGAATACACACTTGGCGGGATTCAGTTTCAGATTATACTTTCTCAGTCTGTTGAAGAACTTTCTCATATCTTCCATATGATCAGTGGCTTTCTTGGATTTGATGATGACATCATCCACATATACCTCGATCTCCTTGTGTATCATGTCGTGAAAGATAGTAGTCATGGCTCTCATGAAGGTGGCGCTAGCATTCTTCAACCCAAATGGCATCATTTTGTAACAATATATTCCCCACGGCATGATGAAAGCCCTTTTTTCTGCATCTTCCTCGTCCATCCATATCTGATGATATCCGATGAAACAATCGACAAAAGACTGCAACTCATGCTTGGCGCAGTTGTCGATAAGAATGTGTATGTTTGGCAAGGGGAATTCATCTTTGGGACTGACCCGGTTGAGATCCCGATAGTCGACACAAATTCTAACCATCCCGTCCTTCTTTGGTACTGGCACGATGTTGTCTAGCCACGTTGGATACTCTACCACTTTGAGAACCTTAGCTTTGACTTGCTTTGTAACCTCTTCTTTGATTTTCAAACTCATGTCGGGCTTGAATTTTCTGAGCTTCTGCTTTACCGGTGGACAGGCTGGATCTGTTGGCAACTTATGAGCTACAATGGCCGTGCGGAGACCAGTCATATCATCGTACGACCAGGCGAATATGTCCTCATATTCTTTTAAGAATTCCGTATATTCTTTCTTCTCTGATGGAGACAAGTGAACGCTGATGCGAGTTTCTTTGACATATTCTGTATCTCCCAAATTTATGACCTCAGTTTATTCCAGGTTGGACTTAGGTCTAATTTCAATATTCTCAATCTCTCTGACAACCTCTTCAGGTATCTCATCTTCTTCTAAGCCTATGTCCTTTTGTTGCATTGTTTCGTTGCAAATCACAGTCGTTGGTTCATCATCAAGATAAGTAGTAGTAATGCTGCATAAAATAGAGTAAAAAATAGAAAAATAATAAGCGAGATATATATGATAAATTGAAATGCTTTGATTAAATCCATAATTGTTTGAAACATCGAAGCTCTTTTCGAAATAAAAGACAGTGCGGAAAGAAAAATCAACTAGTAAAGTAAGCTAAAAAGATGAGATGCATGGTGCTTTTGTTTAGCCTTTCTACCCCGAAAGCTTCCGGGCCCTGACGGTCCTAATTGACCAATTGCTGAGGCGGTCTCCTCGGTTCACATCATGTATGGAAGGGCCTTCCTCCCCTTCCTCCTGGGAAAGAACACAGCAGTCCATATCATCATCCTCCAGAAACAGATTCTTCATGGCTGCCAACGCTTCATCTTCTTCTGAACCATATATAGTATCTGCCGGTTGGAAGGTTTGCTCCAAGCTGGGTATCGGAAGCTCCAATGGATAGTAGGGACCGCACCATGGTGGTGACCAGCTCTGGAATTCTTCCCAAGTATAACCGTACCTTATGCCAAGTGTAGTACCATGCTTATTTAGTTTTATGGGCTTAGTGATCCCCTAAAGATTTTTACCGAGTCGCTTTCCAGGCTCGTCCCCACACCAATTCAGGATACTTTCGATCTTGTTGTCCCACCACCTATCATTATCCACAGCATTGACCCTTTCGATATGGTGGTATGTTTCTCCGCCTATTCTCCTTCTGCCTCCAATCATTGGGATGGTCTGACGACTATATATGGGGTTACTACCATCACCATGAATGATCACCTCTTGGTGATTCCATTCAAACTTTACTGCCTGATGCAGGGTCGATGCTACGGCTCCCGCTGCGTGGATCCAGGGCCGTCCTAATAGCAGGTTGTAGGATGCCGGGACGTCTATCACTTGGAAGTCGATGTCGAACCATGTTGGCCCCATTCACAAGCACAGGCTGATTTCTCCGATGGTGGATCTCTGGGACCCATCGAAGGCCTTGACATTAATAGCCCCATCTTTGATCTCGTGCAGGCTTTTTCCCAAAGTTTTGAGAGTTACTAGCGGACAGATGTTGAGGCTCGATCCTCCATCGATCAGGACTTTAGTGATGAAATAATTTTTGCATTGCACGGTGATGTGCAGTGCCTTGTTATGGCTCAATCCTTCTGGTGGCAACTCATCTTTGTGGAAGGTTATTTTATGGCTCTCCAGCACTTGCCTCACCATATTCACCATTTCACCCTCGGTTATATTACTGGGCACATAAGCTTTGCTCGGTATCTTCATTAGGGCATTCTTGTGAGCGTCTGAACTCTGCAGAAGAGCTAGGATAGAGATCTGTGCTGGTGTTTTGTTCAATTGTTCAACGACCGAGTACTCCTTAGCCTGTACTTTCCTCCAAAGATCGTCGGGTCCTATTTCAATAGGTCGTCCTGGGGCTTGCTTATTAGACTCGGCTAGGTGCTCTGGGGTGTAAATCCTCCCTGTTCTGGTCATTCCTTGCGCGGTAATTGTTTCTCCTGTCTTGGTCTTTCCTTTCCTCCTAGCTTCAGCAGTGTAATCTAATGGTATCGCATTTGAGTGGAATGGTGTTGTGTCAGTCATTGCCACTGGAATAGGCACCCTCGGTAGTAAC
Source organism: Nicotiana glauca (assembly GCA_026770625.1). NCBI lineage: Eukaryota > Viridiplantae > Streptophyta > Magnoliopsida > Solanales > Solanaceae > Nicotiana > Nicotiana glauca. The sequence continues at coordinate 78,969 of MU775051.1, forward strand.
ATAGCAACTTCAAAGGGTGAAGGTGCCTTTGGAACTCCAAATTCAACCTCGATTAGTCCGGGCACCTTTGCAGAGGGAGGCACTTCAAATTCGAGAGGTATAGAAATATTTACTTCATCGTCCCTGGAGAGCTGATTCTGCACAATAATTGGGTTAAGGGTAGCCGCTGGTTTCTTTGGTTCATCCTCGATCTCGATCATATGAATATCTCCACCTTTGTGGTCAGGCAGGGGGTTATTACGAACATTAGGAGCAGGCTCTTTTTCTACAATGATCTTATTGTCGATCTGGGTCTGAATCTTGTCTTTTAACGAACGACACTCGTCAAGGGTGTGTCCCTTCATGCCGGAGTGATACGCACATGTCTTGTTGGGGTTGACCCACTGGAAGGGATTTTCTGGAGCTTTGGCTGGGATAGGAGTGACCTAACCAACGACTTTATGTCTTTCATATAGCTGGTCAATCGGTTCAGCGATGGCTGTGTATTGTCTGGGAGGTTTGCGGTCAAAATTTGGTTTGGGTCTTGGAAAATTTTGACGGGTGGGTGGTGATTGGTAGTGAGAGGGTTGAGAGTTATAAGCTTGGTAAATAGGTACTGGTTGAGAGTATCTGGGTGAGGTGGGTTGATATGTGAGGGATGGAGAGGATTGGTAAATGGGAGGCGGATAGGACAGTGCGGGTGTTTGGTAATTCGGGATGGGCTGATATGTAAGTGGAGGTGATGGGTAAGTGTGGTATTTTGGTGGTCATTTGACTCCCTATGCGACCATCACGACACTTACATCCTTCTTTTTGGATGTACCACCAGTTTGTAAAGCCTTATTGGTGGCTTGCAATGCTTTAAGATTTGTAACCATACCATTCTTAATGCTCTCTTTGATTCTTTCACCAAATTTGATGATATCGGAGAAATTCTGACCCTCGATCAGCATCAACCTCTCGTAATATTGGGGATACTGAGCCCGGACGAAGAATCTATTCATTTGCTGCTCTTCTAGGGCCGGCCTGAACTTTGCAGCTTCTGACCTCCAACGAGTGGCATACTCGCAGAATGTTTCGGTGGGCTTCTTCTTCAAGTTCTGTATATAGAATACATCCGATGCATTCTCTGTATTGAATCAAAATCTATCCATGAAGTCCGATGCCGTACCTACCCAACTTGTCCACTTCTTGGGGTCCTGGCTGATGTACCAGGATAGTGCATCTCCTTTTAGGCTTCTCATGAAGAGCTTCATACGGATCTTTTCATCCCTTCCAACTCCAACCAACTTATCGCAATATGTCCTCAGGTGGACTCTGGGGTCTCCTGTTCCATCAAACATTTTGAACTTGGGAGGTTTGTACCCCTCCGGAAGTTCAACATCTGGCTGGATGCATAGGTCTTCATAATTTAGCCCTTCAATACCTTTGTTACCTTCCACGCCATGAACTCGGCTGGTTAGCTTCTTGAGTTCTGCCGCTAAGTTCCTGATAAGGGAGTCCTTGTCATCAGACTCAGGTGCATTTAAGATTGGTTGGCTGTAGTGGGGTACATTATCCACATAAATAGGAGTGTTGTGGAGATGGTCATTGGTGGTGTTCAGTGGCTCGGGAATGAGTAATAGAGTGTTATTTAGAGTGTGGCATGTGTTGCAGTGAGTGGGTTGTATCTGTGGTTGTGGGGTATTTTGTGGAGGTATGGGATTCTAGGTGTTGACATCAGGAGCGGTGAGGGAAAATGATAGGTTCGCCAAATTCCGAACCTGATCCAGTTCTTCTCGAAATTTCAACAGCTTTTGCTCCAATTGCGTAGCAGTTTCCTTAGGAGTCCGAAACTTAATTAATGATTTTTAGACACAAAGTACATTTTTAATGTTAAAAAAGTTACAAAAATGGGTAATTCGCAGTATTTTACTGCGAATTACTTTAACGAAAATTTAACCGTTAAAGTAATTCGCAGTATAAAATTATTAATTCGCAGTATTTTACTGCGAATTAGGTAAAAAAAATTTTGTTTTAATATTTTTTTTAAAAATCTTAAAAAAAAATTATTTAAATTTTTTTTACCTAATTCGTAGTAAAATACTGCGAATTACAAAAAAAAATTTATTATTATTTTTTTCTTTTTTTAAAAATAAAATAAAATTATAGATCGTCAAATTCAAAAATTTATAGATCATCAAATTTATTGGGAATATTGAATATGTTTCCAATAAAGAGGTGGAAGATTGTGCCATTGGGAACTGACCCACTTTTCACACAAAGACATTTATCTCCCTGCATGAGATTACCTCCTTCCTTTCTCATTTTATGTTTAACAATTTTCCCTTTTTAAATTGTCAAAAAATACAAATTTTTTTCATTTAGAAAATTTTAAATAATCTATACCATATTAAAAGCACGAAGACCCTTAGCGAAATATCGTTCGCCTTTTTTACCCTTTAAAAATAGATTTTACATTAGACGAAAGTGTAATTTAAGTTTTTCCCTAAATTTAGGAGCTCTTAATCAATTAAAGTTTAAATATTAAATCTTTTCATTATTTGAATATGTAGAAAGTCCAAAATTAAAATCGAATAGAACTTTACACTATAAAAACTTTTCCCTTATTTGGACAAGTTAACGTAATTATAACCTTCCATGAAACTTTTTTCAATATTAATTTTTGGAATAGAAAAATAAATAAAAGGAAATTAAAAAGGAAAGAAGTACAAAAATAAAAGGGTTTACCGACTCCTTCGAGAATTGAGATTGCATCTTTTTTTTTCTTTTTTTTTATACTTATTTTCAACTTTTGTTTGCTTCTCTTTCTTCTCGCTTATTACTATTATTATTTCTTTTTGTCATTGATTTAAAAGAACTTAATCTAAGTGGAAAGTTAAAGGAAAGAAAATTGAGATTAAGAATTTTATATATGCATATACTTTTGGAATCCGCTCACTTTATATTATTTTTTACTTAAGCATTGATAGTTAAAATAATTTTAGAGAAAAATAAAACTATAAAAGATTTTCGTAAAATTAACTAAATAAAGCAGTATATCAGAAAGGACAATTTAGTCAAACTCTAACTTTTTAATGTTATGATAAATAAATTAGAAGTATTGTTACAAAAAAGTTAGAATAAAGGAGATAAATGTAACATCTTAAATTAGTGCTACAAAGCCAAATATGAGAGGAAGCCTCTACAATTATCTCTATTTTATTAATTCTTTAATATTTAAGAGTTTAGTTACTTATAAGAGTATAAATTATTTTTTAATTGAATAATATATCATAACTAAAATTGCTTACATGTTATACTTGTAGACTATATATAAAAACTATAATGCATTTTTATTTCATACTTGAACTACTTTCCTAAAAGAGATCGAGAAATGGTTGGGGAATCTATAATACTAATTATGCAAATACAATGATGCGAAAATGAAATATTAATAGATTTTTTTCTTTCATAAATAAAATTCTTAGTAGATAAAATTATATTACAGTTAAACATTAACATATAAAACTTTCAATAAACTAATATTTAGAATTCAAATAAAAAAGGAAATAAATAATTTCCTCAAGTATTTGAAACTAAATAGTTAATTCTTTGATTAACTAATAAACGAAAAATCCAAATCAAATCTTTTCTAAAATTCATAAATAATTTTTTTAAGCTTACAAAACTCTTAGGATATATAAATTTGTTTCCGTAAGAAAAGCATTACCATGAAAAAAATAAAAAAATTTGAGTTAAATCGATTATAATATAACTTTAGCAGTATAATTGGTAAGATATATAAATTTAAAGTAATAAAGATGAAATACTAGAATATAGAATGTATCTTAGTGAGCGTGCTTCTTTTTTCTTCCATTTATAGCAATAAATGACAATTATCTACAATATTTTTAGACTCATTTTCACTTGCCAATATTTTTTTAAGAGCTACATGACCAATCTTTTGGTTTTCATATACCTAGAAGGGACACAATTTGACCTTTTTTTTTTTTTTCGTACGAAATTCCAACATAAGTACTCAAACATCATTATAAGACATTGATGACTTTTTCAAAATATGATGTTTCTTTTATTGAACTAGCTAAATAGGATTAACATTCATCATTTTTGGGAACTTACACTTTTTTCTTTAATTTTTATTTTATAACTCAAATACATTATTTATATAATTTTAAAAATTTATGTACCCATTAATATGGGTACACGCGCAAAGCGCGTACTCTAAAACTAATAAAACAAAAAATTCTAAGACTTATTTTAAGTAATAAATTTAATACAACAACAATATCAAACCCAATGTAATTTTACAAGTGGATTTGACGAGAGTAGAGTGTACACTGTCACGACCCAAAATCCATACCCGGTCGTGATGGCGCCTCTCGTGAAGACAAAGCTAGCCAACAACCCACAGATCCTCTTATTAACCAGCTATTAAACATAATGAATAGAAAATACAACTTAGTGGCGTTTAACTATCAATTCCATCCCAATACAATCCGACCGGGGTGTCACAAGTCACGAGCATCTAGGAGGATCCATGTTACAATTTAAAATATATAATACATAGAGTAAAATCTGGAAAACAAGAAGGAGAAGAATCTCGGTGCTGCGAACGCCGGCGGTCACAATGCTTAGCTACGATAGCAATACCTTCAATCCACTACTAACTCTTTACCGGGTGAAACAGTACCTGCAACTGCACGCGAGTTGCAGGGAGTAAAGTGAGTACTTCCAACTCAGTGGTAATAGGAGAGAATAATAACTGAGCGATAAGAAAACACGTATGGGCACACCAAAATGCTATAAAAGACAGTACAACCCTCTAAGAAAGATAGTAAAACCGTAACATCGAGAAAATACTTTAGAAAACCTCAAGCTCAGTTAAAAATCTCTTTTGAAAGTATGTCTTTTCAACAGTT